>CAUYSK010007015.1:0-25926 GCA_963575035.1 Avahi laniger | reverse complement strand
ACTTTCTGTGTTTAGCTTGTTTCACTTAAGATAATGACCTCCAGTTCCATCCATGTTGCTGAAAAATACATGATTTCATTCTTTTGTAAAACTGAGTAAAAAAGAATAGTGCATATATACCACATTTTCTTTTTTTTTTTTTATTTCAGCATTTTATGGGGATACCGATGTTTAGGTTACGTATGTTGCCCTTGCCCCCCCCCCCAAGTCCGGGTTTCAAATATGTCCATCCTTTGGGTGGTGCTCATTGCACTCTTTGTGTATGTCTATACCCATCCCCTCTCCCTCCTCCCCCCTCCCCCCTGCCCAACATCCAATACCACATTTTCTTTATCCAGTCATCCACTGATGGACACTTAGGTTGATTCCATATCTTCGCTATCATGAATAGTGCTGCAACAAATGTACAAGTGTGGTTACCTTTTTGACATATTGATTTCTTTTCCTGTGGGGAGATATCTAGTAGTGGGATTGCTGGATGATGTGTTAGTTCTATTTTTAGTTCTTTGAGAAATCTCCATTCTGTTTTCCATAGAGGTTGTACTCCTTTACATTCTCACCAAAAGTGTGTAAGAATTTCCTTTTCTCCACATTCTTGCCAACGTGTTATTTATCTTTTTAATAATAACCATTTGCCTGGGGTATGGTGATATCTCACTGTGGTTTTGATTTGCATTTCTCTGATGATTAGTGATGTGGAGAATTTTTTCATATACCTGTTTGGCCATTTGTATGTCTTCTTTTGAAAAAGGTCTATTCATATCCTTTGCTCACTTTTTAATGAGATTATTTGGGGGTTTTTGTTGAGTTGTTTTATATGTTATATATTTAAACTAAATATTGCCTTTTTAAACTTTCATTTTCTAAGTTTTATTTCTAGGAATGAAATTGACTTTCAAATATTGAATTTATATCCAATAACATAATTCTCTTATGATTTTTAATAACTTGCCCATGGATTCCATCAGGTTTTTATGCAGACATTCATATCATTTGCAAATTACAATTTTATTAATGTTTACTTCTTCACAATCCTTCTGCTTTATTTGATTATTGTACTAGCTAAGACCTCAAATACAATTTTTCATAAAGTGATGTAACGGTATTTTAATGTGGTAGCTGGTTGTATAGGGAATGCTTCAAATTTTTCCCAATTTTGGATTATGTTGTTTTCATGGATATCTTTATCAAATTTAGGAAATTCTCTTCCAATCTTAGTTTATAAAGAATTGTATCATGTTTTGTTCCCTACATCCATGAAGGGAGTCTTCTAGCCTTTATCTTTTAATTTATTGATATTGTAAATGATATTTAATAATTTTTGATATTAATTCTTTCTTGAATTGCAGAGATAAACATTAACTTCATTACATATACTATGTGTTTTATACACTATTAGATTTAATTTGCTAATTTTTTATTCAGGATTTTGCATCTATGTCCAGGAAAATAATGGGCCAATACTTTTTATTTCTTCTTTTGCCCTTGTTTGGTTTGGTATCAAATTTATAACAGCCTTATAGATTGAAATTGAGACCCTTTCTGGTATTCTTGACATTTTGAAAGATTTTACATAGGATTAGATGATTTGTCTATTGAAAGCTTGTTATAACTCATCTGTAAAATCATTTAAGATTGGTGTTTTTTCTGTGGGAAGAATTTCTTGCCAAAAGTTAACTGGGTTTTGTTTGTTTGTTTGGTTGGGTTTTGTTTTTGTTTTTTTAGACAGAGTTTTTCTCTATGGCCCAGACTAGAGTGACATGGTGTTAGCCTGGCTTACAGCAACCTCAAACTCCTGGGCTCAAACGATCCTCCTGCCTTAGCCTTCCAAGTATCTGGGACTACAGGAGTGCACCACCATGCCTGGCTAACTTTTTCTGTTTTTTAGTAGAGATGGGGTTCTCACTGTTGCTCAGGCTGGTCTTGAACTCCTGAGCTCAAGCCATCCTCTCGCCTCAACCTCCCAGAGTGCTAGGATTACAGGCGTAAGCCACCATGTCTGGCCAACAGTTAACTGTTTATGGCTGCTATAAGAAGCATATAGCCTAGAAAAATTGAAACTTACAAATCATTTCTTAACTCCATGTCATCCAACTTTAAATATTAACTTTATAACTGTTGATACTCATGGCAAAAACTCACCAAACAATTTCAATTAATGAATAAAATTGTGCATCATTCCCAAATGTAAGAATTTCATAATAATATAATCTTTCCCATAGTGTATCCATTCATATTTTCCTGAAGACTACACTAGCAGACACAGATTACTAGTTCTCTTGTCCAAAATTTTCAATACCATAATCGTATTTCTAGTACAGCCCAATAATTTTCAAAACACTTGGATTGCAAGTGTTTGATTTACTTGATTTTTTTTCCTTTAAGTCAATTTTATTTATTTATTTTTTACTTTTTGTTATGAAAAATTCAAACATCAGAAAGAAATTAGTATAATGAACCCCATGTAATCTTTACCCATTTGAACCATTATAGAATTATGGACAATATTGTGTCAAATACATACTCAATCACTTTGTTCCAAACCCAGGTTATAGTGAAGTTGATACCAAAAAAATATTTTTTTGATTTTTAGATATATCAAAATGTATCTCTAGTATAGTGGTTCTTTGATGTGGTCTGGTTGACTGCTAGTGGTCTCTAAGAACCTTTCCGTGGATTCATTTTTATAGTAATACTAAGATGCTGGCTGCCTTTTTCTCTCCACCCTGTGGTGAGTAGATAGTGAAGTTTTCCAAAGACTGTATGTCATGTGATATCACAAAGGATTAAATGCAAGCATACATGTGAGAATCCATCTGTCTTCTTCTAAGAAAGGTCTTAGAGATTTGCAAACTTGTAAAATAATGCCTCACTCATCATTATATTTTTTGATTTGGAAAATACAGTAATCTTTTTTTTTATTTCAGCATATTACGGGGGTACAGATATTTAGGTTACGTATGTTGCCCTTGCTTCCCTCTCCCTGCCAAGTCCAAGTTTCAAGCGTGTCTGTCCCTCGGATGCTGCGCATTGCACTTTTCGTGTATGCGTATACCCGTCCTCTCCCCAGCGCCCAACATCCAATAGATGTTACTCTTATATCTACACTTATGTGTTGATCAGTTAATACCAATTTGATGGTGAGTACATGTGATACATGAGTGGATTAATAAAATGTGGTATATGTATACCATGGAGTACTATTCAGCTTTAAGAAACAATGGTGATATTGTGCCTCTTGTATACTCCTGGGTAGAGCTGGAACGCATTCTACTAAGTGAAGTATCCCAAGAATACAGTTATCTTATAAAAGTAAATTAACATGCAATTGGATTATTATTTTAACTGAGTGAATAAATATTTTGTTTTAATTTCTGAGTTTTAATTTTTAATACATGCATATCAATAAGGATAAGCCATTTAAACAAAATACCCTTAGGGTTCTCAATAATTTTTAAAAGTGTAAGCACCTCTGAGACCAAAAAGTTTAAGTGCGAATGCTGTTATATATAAGCACTTTAAAAATCCATGGCCATAAAACCACACTTGCAGGTAAAAACACACAATAAGCTCATTATGTCATTAAATGCTGTAGTTAGTGTTCAAATCTCCTCCACTTCATAATCTTTTTTATTTTTTATAATTTGTTCAGTTTTGTGCATAAGTCAGAATCCAAGTAAGGTCTATATCCCTTTTCATCTATAAATTCCCCCATCCATTGTTTCTCTTTCAATTTATTTGTTGAGGAGAATAGGTTATTTTTTCTGTGTAGCTTTTGGAGTTTGGATTCTGCTGATTATGTCCCTGTGGTATCATTTAAATGTGTTCCTCTATTCCATGTATTTTCAGATACAATATCATTTAGGTGTAGAGGCATGAGTACATTTAGATTTAATTTTTTGGCAAAACATTTTATAGGTATTGCAATGTAAAGTTTCTTTCCTCTTTTTATGATGTTACAAGTCATTGTTGCTCATTATCTACATCTATTAATTTGCTGGAGGCTGCAAAATGGTGATATAACTCCATTATTCCTTCTTCTGTTAATAACAAAAACAATTTCATAAGAATAAATTTTCCCTCTTTAATTATTTGTTCTATTAGGACTATTTTCTTTAGGAATCTGGATTAATTACAGAAAACTTGCTAATTCTATTTGGTCTCTGTATAGGCCCTCTCCTAAGATCAAAACATTTCTGATAGTAATTAGAAGATAATCTTCACCCCCAGAACCAGTTAAATCAATGGTGAAGAACTTGACTCTCTCCTTCCCTCTCCACCCCCACTGCTCCCTCACAACAGCCTCCAACTCCTGAGCCCAAGTGATCCTCCTGCCTCAGGAGTAGCTTGGATTACAGATGCCAGCCACCACACATAGTTAATTTTTTAAAAAATTTTTTGTAAAGATGGGATCTTGCTATGTTGCTTAGGCTGGCCAGCCAACTCTCCTCTTCAATATGTTGATAGCAAGATTGACTCCTGACTCTGGAGTAGGGCTCGGTGGCAGAAAAACATGGGACAAAACAATTCTCTCACCAAAATAAATGAGAAATGTTTTACTTATTGTATTTTCAGAAAATCTATAAACTTACAACTGTGATTTATTTGTACTTGTATTTCACTTTGTTGAAACCTCCCTTTGTCCCTTAGCATGTGACCGAAAACCTGAAACAGACTCAGTCGGAGTGTATTATAATGACTTTTTTAAAATTACCCTTCACTATAGTAGCAATCTCTCTGCCAGCTCTGGAGAAGGCTGTTGATAGTTAAGAGATTGTTTAGTAGTCCAACAGCAGCAGAGAGAAAGTGAAATGCTGTCAGAGCATTGCCAGTAGGGCTTCCCACAGGACACGGGCTCAGATCTGGTCCACACTGTCAAGCTCTGTCTAGCTCCACTTTGCCTGAGGACCAACATACATTCTTCACACAGATGCTGTATATTTTTCTTTCATCCTGTTTAAATTGTCAGCATAAACTCAAGGCAGCTTGTACATATGTTATCTAAATTCCTAAGTGTTTCATTCCTTGTGGATAAACAACAGAGTATGAAATGTGATTTTTCCCCTTCTGGTTTCTGTTGAAAACTTCAGAGACTGAGCTGATGTGTGAATTTTCATGATTCAAGGGGTGCAACTTATCAGTGTTTTAAATCAGTCTTCTTCAAAATCTGGTGGAGAGAGTTTGGTGGATTGATTCAGAAAAGAGTTTGAGGATGCATACTTCAGAGTGGACCAAGTGTGTTTGCCTCGAATTCACATTTGTGCATCTTTTTTTTTTTTCCAATTCAAAAATGTGAACAAAATAATACAAACGAATGAAGGATGATAAACTTCAGCTCTTTAATTCTAAAAATTTTGGTTAGAAATGAAAGAACTTCAGAGTATAAGGAAAATGTCCTAAAAGGCCCAAGACAAAAGTATAGGGACAGCCAAGCCATTAAAATTTGCAATATGGACACCCAAGCATTTCATTCATAAATCTGTGATGCTAAGAATGATTTGGCATGTGGTTCACAGGGTAAAAGGATTATAATACACATTTTCTTAGTGAAAACTCACCGTCCCCATGAGCCTTGTTTTCAAAGCCCATGCTGTTTCTTTCATTCCATCTCCACCTTTTTTGTTTTGTTTTGTTCTTTAATGAAGTACAGTCGGTGCTCTGTTTCCATGGGTTCTGCATCCATGGACTTAACCAACCACAGATTGAAAATATTTGGAAAAAAAAATTCAAAAAGTTCCAAAAACCAAAACCTGAATCTGTTGGGCACCAAGTACTGCATTGAATCCATGCAAATGAAGTGATGTGTAGACTTTGTATTAGGCATTATAAGCATAGGCCATATACAAATACTATGCCATTTTATACAAGGACTTGAGCATTCAAGGAATATGGTATCCCAGGGTCAATCCTGGAATCAATCCCTCAAGGATATCAAGGGATGACTGTATTTTAAATATATACTCTTACTCTGTTTACATGAGATATTTCAAAGGAAACTATCTGGCTAAGTTGAATTCCAAATTCATTCAGGAAGCAAGTATTAATTATTCAAGAGATACATCCAATTTCTAGTCTAAAGAAGCTTATGGTTTTCCAAGTAGACATGACATGGAAGAGAGTAATGGACAGTTATCAATATATTGCAATTAATTTCAGAGTGCTACTGAAAACAGTGGCCCAAATGATGACACAAAGAGGTATCTACAGGTCGGAGGGAGGCCAAGAGGTACTTCTTGGAGGGGAAAGAATTTTATCTGAGCCTCAAAGGGTAGTTAAGACTTGGCCAAGGGGAGTAGAAGAGGCATCTCAGACAAGGAGGGCAGAGATGGCATGAGAAGACTCCAGTTGGACAGATACATTTGGTTGAAGCAAAGAATTCATAATGGTAGGTAGAAGAAAGAAAGCTGGAAAATAGGTGAAGATGCAGGCCTAGAAGGCTAAATAATTTATCTAATGAGGAGTCATTAAAAATCTTGGAGCAGATAAACACTATGATCATAAATATCATATCCAGATAGGGGAATCGAGGAGGAAGAAAGAATTAAACCTAACTTTGGCAATGAGAAAAATGGCATCATTGGCAGAAACAGAGATGCTAGATTGAGAAGATTTCCCTCCATACAAAACTGTGCATGTTTGCATTTGAGGCTCTCTTCATTTTGAATTTAATTAATTAAAAGATACTTTCCAAATTCTAACCTTAATTAAGTCCCACTTAACCCAACTACATGACCGACATTCTGACTAGGATGTCTAAAAGGCACATCAATTTTCATTCTGCCTAACAGCGGTCTTAACTTCTACCCCTGCTAAGTATTCTTTCCTGAGTCTTCTTCATGTCAGTAAATGTCATCACTATTGGCCCAGTCATTCAGGTGAAAAATCTAAAGTCATCTTTGATTCTTCTATTTCTCTTACTCCAATCCCATCACTGTCACTACTACCATCCAATCCATCAAGAAAGGCCTTTGGCTCTACCTGAAAAATATATTCTACATTTGTTTGCTTCCCTTCATTTCTATTAATATTAATACCATTTTGACCCTGGTCTAAACCACTGTTAGCCCTAACCTTGATTATTGCAAAAGTCTCCTAGTTGGTTGTTTCCCTTTTACTAGTGCTCCTCTATGATCTACACAAAAGTCAGAGCAATGCTTTAAGAACACTGAACAGGTTCTTTCAAACTCATGCATCCAACTCTTCAGCAGCCTCCTCATTGCCTTTAGAATAACATCTAAATTCCTTAAAATGGTCCATGGGGTCCTGTATGATGTGACCCTGCCTTTATCTATGACTTCTCCTTCCTTTACCTCTCATTCTCTGTGCTCTTGCCGCATGACCCTTCTAGAGTGGGCTAAGGTCTTTCCTTTCTTGGGGCCTTTGCCCCTGTTGTTCCCTCATGCTGGAGTTTTTTGCCTCCAGGTCTCTGCAGACCTGGTTCCTCTAGTCACTCAGTCTCAGCTCAGATATCCCCTCCTCGCTGACATTCACTTGTAAGTAGCCCTTCCCCAAATCCTCCCCATCACTTTCTATTACAACATTCTATATTTATTTGTTCCATGGCATGCATCACTAATCTCATTTATTTGGTTATCTGATTATTACTACCTCCTTACCCCAATGCTCTCCCATGGAGAGAGGATACAGTCTGTATGGTTTACCTCTATGCCATCAGTAGTGTCTGGCGTACAGTCAGTTCTCATTAAATCTTTGTTAAATGGGCACATGAACAAAGTCCCTCTTGTATAGATCAATATAATTCTGGATATACAGAATTCCCATTCTGTGCTGCACTCAAGGATGGGAAAATATGAGGGGAAATGTATATTTTTTTTCTGCAAGGGTTGCCAGAGAACCAGGGGTTTCCCCCTCACAATGGAAAAATTATTACTGTGAAGAAAAACAAAGGTTAAATTATAAGAAATACTTGGAGATATTTGTGGACAGTTATATACCAATTCCATGGGCTCTGTGTACCGGTTAACAATCAGAAGAAGCCCACACCACAACCTGCTTTCAATAGAATGAGAAGAAAACCTGGCTTGTGGTCTATTACAGAAGGACTGGTGGGCTTGCAAGGCAGCAGGATTTATGTTTCTTTGTGTGACAGACTCTCACCCTCAGCTCCCAGAGAGCAGAGACTGAGGACCACATAACCACCAAAGCCAGTGCTCTGACTTCTGGAAAATTTACAGGATCCAGGGTGAGTAATGAGTTAGGCCTGGAACATTATACGTTGCTCCCGAGATGAAGAAAAGCAGAACAGGGATGGATGACTGCCTATGGGAAAAGAAGGGTATCAGTTCTCACACAAACCATCATGCCCTGCGTGACTGGATTAAACAGAAATCTGGCAGCAAGAGAGGGAAATAAAAGGAAACAAAAAAAATAGCAGGCTATCCCCTCCCCTCTCATTCTTTAACTTTCTGCTGAAGGAATAAAATGCTGCTACCAGATGTAGCATGTGCTGGCATTAATTATCTCATTTTTCCATCATCAAGAGAGAATCGATTCATAGCATCACTAGCGTGAGACCACTTCAGAGAAAGCAGAATGTTGTAGTAATTAGTAGTTCAAACTCTGGATCCCATGCGGACCTGGACTCAAATTATGGTTTTTATCATTTAGGGCCATGACACCTTTTACAATGGGAATATTTTACTATTGCTATGATAGGTTGTGTAAGGAAAACAGATAATTCACGTAAAATGCTTAATTCAGCACCTGGACTACAGAGCTCTCAATAAATAATAATAAAACGTGTGCAAAATGTAAAATTACTAATTTACTATGTTTTTTCTCCCCCATCACAGTTTAAATAAACATAAATTTTCTCCACAAAAAAGAATCTATCTGATGTTTTGAATTTGAAAGAAATTGAGGGGCTTAAAAAAGTAATAGTTCTATATTTAAAATTTGTATAGATCTAGAAACCCATCCCCCAATATCAATCATGAGCTACAGAATTTAATCATTAAGAGTAATAGCCAGACAGTTATTAAATAGTAGACTAGTAACTGTAATGTTAAAATTAAAATAGAAACTGTTATTCCAATGCAATGTACTGTTATTTTCCATTCATCAGTTTGGCAAAGAATAAAAAGCTGAATAATGGCTTTTTATATAATAATGTGCAGTTAAATAGGTTCCCTCATACACTATTGTTGGAAGTAAGGATAAATATAAACTATCTGGAGCACAATTTCTCAGTATATGTCAAACACTTTAAAAATGCTTTCTATTTTATCAAGTAATTATTTTAGGGAAATAACAGGGGAGTTTCACAAAGATATATGCATAAATATCTCATTTTGAGATTGTTTCTAACACCTGGTCCCACAAAAAATTGTCCAGCATTTGATACTTGACTAAATAAATTATGGTAAATATTTTAAGTCACTAAAAATAATAATGTAGATAGACATTAACTTGGATTAAAATTGTCATAATATGTTATTCATTTAAAAGTTAAGTTATAAAATAATTTATAGTATAATGTCATCTTTATTAAAATAATTATTTTTATGGGAAAATAGGGAAAAATGTTTGGAAATATATATTACAAAATACTAACTTTGGTTATAATTTGATTATAGGATTATAGTTTATTTTTATTTTCTTTATATTTTTGTATATTAAAAACATTTTTACAATTTTCAATTATTTTATAGAAGGAATAAACTTATTAAAATATCTTAATAGATTAGAAAAAATTTTTATAAATAAATAGTATCTGTGTCTTAATATTTATAACATACAAATAATTCAAATCACACTGGATTTCTTGCCACAAATCTGTGTATAAGTTAATATTTTCCTAAACTTAGAAACATGATAGCAATTCTTTACTATTTGTATCACTGAATAAAAATGTGTTAATGAAGGGATGAAAGGCATCATGATGATATTAAAAATTAACATTCTAAAATAATAAGTGGCATTATTTCTGGTTGTCTGTTTTGAGTACTATCAGCATTTGTTTGCTTAACCAAGAGAACAGCCACTTCTTACTTTATCTTATCAAAAAATTCAATGTTACACTATAAAGTTAATTTTTTATCTATTATTGCTTGTCCAAAATATTGGCTTGACCACAATAACGCATTAAAGAATATGCTCTTGCAGCATGACAGGAAATGATTTTCTTTGTCTGTTTTCAGTATGTTTCTGAAGAAAAATCATCAAGTCTTCTGGGACCATTTCTCCCCTCATAAATGATAAAAGTAGATAACAATACACTAGAAGCACACAAGTAGAAAGCATGATAGCAGTGAGAATGCTTTGAAAACCTGCAGGTGTAGCTATAATACATAAGTCAGAACAAAAGAAGCAATTGTGAATTGTGCTGAAATAAACATTTGAGTGCTGGTGTCTTTTTGATAAAATGACTTATTTTCCTTTGGGTAGATACCCAGTAGTGGGATTGCTGGGTTAAATGGTAAGTTTACATTTATTTCTTTGAGGAATTTCCATATTGTTTTCCATAGAGGTTGTACTAATTTGCAATCCCACCAACAATATATAAGCATTTCTTTCTCTCTGCATCCATGTCAGCATCTATTGTTTTTTGTCTTTTTAATAATGGTCATTCTGACAGGGAAGGTGATATCTCATGCTTTAAATTTGTATTTCCTTGATAATTAGTTATGATTAGTGAAGATTTCTTCATATTTTTATTGGCCATTTGTCTATCTTCTTTTGAACAATTTCTGTTTGTTCATGTCTTTTGCCCAGTTTTGTTTATTTCTTGATGATTTGTTTGAGTTTTTGTAGATTCTGGAAATTAGCCCTTTATCAGATGTACAGTTTGCAAATATTTTCTCCCATTTTGTACGCTGTCTATTAACTCTGTTGATTATTTCCTTTGCTGTGCAGAAGACATTTTATCAAAAAGACACCTGCATTTGAATGTTTATTGCAGCACAATTTACATTCACAAAGATGTGGAATCAACCTAAGTGCCCATCAATTCATGAGCTGATTAAGAAAATGTGATATATATATACCATGGAGTATTACTCAGCCATCAAAAGGAATAAAATAATGTCTTTTGCAGCAACTTGGACAGAAATGAAGACCATTATCCTAAGTGAAATATCTCAGAAATGGAAAAACAAACACCCTACGTACTCTCTAATAATTGGGAGCTATTCAATGGGCACACATGGACACAAAGAGATGTAAAGGTCATTGGAAATCAAGAAGTGGATAGGGGTGAAATCCTACCTATCAAGGACAATGAACACCATTCAGGTGATGGGCACACTAAAAGCCCTGACTTAAGCATTATAACGGTATCCATGTGACAAAACCATTTGTATCCCTTTAATATTTTGAAATTTAAAAAAAAGGAGCAAGAAACAATAAGAGGACCTGCAAATGAATATTTTTAAGACCTGATATTGAAAACCCATTTCTCCTTTTTTAAACCAGCCAAAACTTTAAAAAGTGCTGCACTGTTTCCTACTACAATTCATGTTATCACTAAGATGTATAGCATAAAAGACACCTGACTCCTGCCTGTCTTGGATGCTAATGAGGTTGGAACAGCCACTGAAAGAGAACTCAAATTTTGACAATAAAAATCATTTTTCACTTAAGTTCTTTTTATCCTTTCTTCCAAGTCCATGTGTACTTAGCTAATAATTTTGATGTCATTTTAGACCAAATAGAATAACTTTAAGCCAAATATACAGTTTATTTCCTCCGACAGAGAGAACCCACATAGTGTTGGGTGGTGAAGACTTTTCCATATGTCATCATATTTTCCAATGTGTTATTTTGGTCAACACATTCCACTTGGATGTTGGATAGTGAAGACAAATTCAGTTGGCTTCGTGAAACACAAAGACTTTGTCAGAAAGGAAACCATTTTTATATACAAATGAACAATTTCTGATAATTCAGGTAATTATAGATAGACAAGGCAACTTTTTACACTCAGAAGTTTCCAGAGGAGCTTTCTGTACTACTCTGATTTATCGTCATTTTGGCTGTATAGAGCTGATTCTAAACATACCATGAAACATACCCAACCCCCAGCCACAGACCGTCATTGGTCCATGGCCTGGTCTGTTAAAGATCAGGCTGCAGAACTCTGCTGCTGGGCGCCCAACCCCGTGCTCCCCCTTCCCCACCCCATCTGTGAAAAATTATCTCCCATGAAATTAAGGGGTGGCAGTGGGGGGAGAGCAAGGTACACTTCATCTGTATTTACAGCCGCTCCCCATCATTGGCATCACTGCCTGAGCTCCGCTTACCACCCCTCTTGTCTGTGGAAAAATTGTTTTCCATGAAACCGGTCCCTGGAGTCAAAAAGATTGGGGACCACAGATAGATCATGTTAGTATACTGTATAAATAATAAGCTAATTTGTGCTACATACTTACTCCATGTCAGGACTGTGCCAGTGCTTTATACCATTTAATCCTACATAATCTGATGAGAAAAATATCATCATTATCTCTATTCACAGTTGAGAAAACTTGGAGAAGAGGCTTGCACAAGGTCATATAACCCAGTACATGATTAAGCCAGAATTTGATCCCATAATAGGCTCTAAAATCCGAGTCTGATTTCAGAGTCTAATTTTTAACCACTAACCTATAATCTCTATAGCAGTAGTTAGGCATTGAGTGAACTACCAAGAAGGAAAAGACATAGCTCTATATCTATGGAATTTTCCTTTTTGAAATAAGGCAGTTGCCTAGAGAAAATGGGTTGAGAAGAGGGCTGATCCACGTTGGGAGGTACCTAAATTTTCTGTATGCCTGAAGTCAGGTTGTTAATGATAGAAAATCCCAAAAAATCTAAAAATAAACTCCTAAACTAAATGATTTCAGGAAAGTTCCAGGCTAATGGATAAATGTACATAAATTAAGTGTATTTCTATATACTATCAACAAACTGAAATTAAATAATGCCATTTACATTTCACTCCAATGAAAATTATATGTTTAAGCATATAATTAACAAAGCATGCATTATATGCAAAAATTACAAAATTCCAATGAAATAAATCAAACACAAATAAAGAGACATATTGTGTTTATGGATTAGAAAAGTCAACATATTAAAGTCAATTCTCCCAAATTGATACAAAGTTTTAACTCAATTTTAATCAAAATCCTAACACGGATTTTTGTAGATATAGAAAAGATTATTATGAAATGTATATGAAAAGGCAAAGGAACTAGAATAGCTACAACAAAGTTGAGAAAGAAAAATAAAATGGGAGGGATTTGTCTACCCAATTTCTAGACATATTTTATACTTAATAATAATCATGTCTGTGTGGTCATGGTGGAGGATAGATAAATGAATGAATGGAACAGAATGGAGAAGCCAGAAATTGACCCAGACAAATATGCCCAATTGCTTTTGGGGCATAAAGGTGCAAAAGTATCTCAGTGGAGGAAATAGAGTGTTTTTAAAAAAACAGCGCTGGAACAGCTTTTTGACATGTAAAATTATAAGAATTTTATGAAAACAAAAGAGAAAAATCTTTGGAATCTAGACCTAGGCAAAGAGTTCTTAGACTTGAAACCAAAAATCACAATTCGTTAAAGGAAACATTGATAAATTGTACCTCATCAAAATTAAAAACTTTTATTCTGTAAAAGACTACAGACGAGGAGGAAATATTTGTAAGCCACACATCTGACAAAGGATTAGGATCTACAACATTCAAAGAACTCTCATAACCAAACAATAAAAAAAGAAAAAGAAAGAAAAAAAGCAGAACATGAGCAAAAGGCATGAAGACATACTCACTGAAAATGTACAGATAAAAATAATCAATAAAAAAAATTCAATATCAGTAGTCATTAGGGAAATGTAAATTAAAGCCACAGTGAGATATCACTACAAGCCTATCAGAATGGCTAAAGTAATAGTAACAACACCTAATGCTAGCAAGGCTGCAGAGACACTGAATCACTCATATATTGCTGGTAGCAACGTAAAATGGTACAGCCACTCCAAAAAATAGTTTCACAGTTTCTTCTAAAACTAAAAGTGGACTTACCATACAATCCAGCGATTTAACTTTTGGGCATTTATCCCAGAGAAATAAAGATTTACGTCCATAAAAAACCTCTACTGAATGTTTGCAGCAAATTTATTTTTATTAACCAAAAATTGGAAACAACCTAGGTGTCCTTCAACAGATAAATGGTTAAACGATGTGCAATACCACCATGGCACAGAATACTCAGAAGGAAAAAAAAGGGGGAATGCTCCATTGATACACAGAAAAACCTCAATGAATCTCCAGAGAATTATACCAATGGAAAAAAAACAGTCCCAAAAGATTACATATTGTATGACTCCATTCATATAACATTCTTGAAATGACAACATAATGAAAATGAAGAACAAATTATTATAATTATTTGTCAGAGATTAAGGAGGCGATGGAGTGAGAGTGAAACAGATATGGCTGTAAAAGAGCAACAAGAGTCATCCATGTTGTGACGTAAATGTTCTGTATGTTGATTGTACCAATTTCAGTATTCTGGTTATCATATTAGACTATAGTTTTGCAAGATCCTACCATTGTGGAAAACTGGGTAAAGGGTACTTGGAATCTCTGTATTATTTCTTACAGCTACATATGAATCTATAATTTTCTCAAAATTAAAAGTTTTTTTAAAAAAACAATAAAATAATCATTTTAAAAGGAAGGAGTACAGCATTAGATTCAGAAAATCTAAGTTCTTGTCCAGCATCACCACTCAGAAGCCATGAGACCTGGGGTAAATCACTTCAACTTTCAGAATTAAAATGTTCTAATTTGTAAAATATGGATTAATAGATTAGATTAGCTGGTTTCAGAAATAAAGTCCCAGTTTTGTGATTCTTCCATGACTTTTTATTTCTTAGAAAAGACTATTTCCATAAAATACAATTTTCTTTATACCACAGAAATGAAGTGCCCAGGAATTGCTTGAAATCCAGGAAAATAGGCACATCCAAGTGCAAAGATCTTACACTTGATAATGATTAATTCGTTTGCTCATCAATGAGCAAATCTCTAAAAAGGGTCCTCAACCCAGCCCAAGAGAGCACTTCCCAAAAATGTTAGAGATGAAGAATTGGTTTAAGATTAAATTATAAAACTCTACCTTCTCAGCATATCAGAGAGCCGAAGAAATATTTCCTTACTAGCTATTTTTGGTATTTTCAGAAAGTCAAACTTTTCCCATGCCCTGTTGCACAGGGAGGGGGGATAACCCGCAAAGTGTGGCAGGTCCTTTAATTCACTTTAGCTTCAGCAATGTTGGATTTGGCTTAGTTGTTAGGACTAGCATGTTTACATGACATTTAGGGCATGCTTCTTCTGGTCTTCTGTCTGTCACCAGCTGATGGACTTCAAGACAGTCTGGATATGAATTCACTGCTCTTGCTGGAAGTTAGTCTGTAATATAGTACATTTATACAACGGGTTTTTTTTAAGTCACTTTCTCTATTTTCTCTATTAAAAATCTACGTAGGCTTGAAGGAACTTTAAAGAAGCAAAATTATTATTTAAATACCACATGGCTTTTAAATTCACGAAGGTTCTTAAAACAGTTATACTATTCTAAGTTCAAATTACATAGGTATTGTTATATTAAAAAAAACAACAGGGCGACATAATGCCATGTGTATAATGCATACCTGGTGATGTATACATAAAACTATGGAACAGATGAAAGTGTGGGAGTGGCTACTCTTGTCATTCTAACCGACTATGGAAACCATCCTACATGTTTAAATGTAAAGCTGGAACTCATAAGGGCTGTCTTTTAAAAAAAATGTTAAGGGTTGAGGAACTGTGTGAAGATTTTTGAAAGCTGTCATACTTGAGGTCTTTTGTGGAGTTCTAGGAACATGCAGAGTTAGAGCTTGCCTACATTCTTTACGGCACTTACTCATTATAAATTTTTATTGGAAACTACTATATGCCACATACTGCCTAGGTGCTAAGAAGAGATATAGACAAATAAGCAATGACCTTAATACAGATTGCTAAATTCTATGATAGAGGTAAGTTCTAAGTGCTATCAGAGGACAGCAAATTATCAAATCCAACCTTGAGTTGAGTTTTCACATGTACGCTATTGCTTTTTAAACTCAGAATCCTAGGTGAACAGGGACATCTACTTCCTCACTAGAACCTCACTTTAAAGATTTCTAGTTGCTGGGATGTTACCCAGAAATCTTCTGTGGACAGCGAACAACTCAAATCCAGGCCTCCTGGTGCCAAGCAGCCTAGCTCATTGTCAAGATTGCTCATGCAGCCTTCCCTGCTCGCTACAGTGTAGACATGAGAATGGACCCACCAACCAATGATGGTCCAAGCAGAAATCTGGCCCCATAGGCTTCTCTGTGGGATATTCCATTTATATAAGTTTACTTCTTCTCATAACTCTGGTATTGTGAGCTTTGCCTTCCTTCCCCAATAAACCAGGGAAATGGCTTTATAGAATTTGTCCTGACCCCCGTTACATGACAAGTGAAAACTCAACTGTATTCCCTTGAAAAGCAGGCTTCCTGGGTGATGTTGAAATGGAAGTCATAAAGTAGTATGTCAAGATTTTTTTCCCAAACTTTTACAGTGCAAGAAAGTAGGGCTTGTTGGAGGGAAACTAAGTGTTCTCACTGACAGAGTGACCTCAGGTTCCCCATGTAAACCCAATGCTCCTCACTCCAGACTACTGGACTGTGCTAGTGTCTGGTTTGTCTGATTCAATTATGAGCCCCCTGGGCAGGAACTTTGTCTAATTCTATGTTCTCTACAACACCTAGCCCATTGTTGGCACCATCCAATGCCAAGGAACACTCACTTTCTGTTAACTGGTAATAGGATTGACTTCTCAACTCCACGTGATGAGATTTCTGTCATCTTTACACCACAGTTCTTTCTGATTTGTATTTCTTATTTGTGTCTGGAGAGCGAGCCTCATGTGTTACTGAATCACCTCTGGGCTGGTCTTCTTTTCAGGAAATGTAGGCATGGGGTTGAGTGTTTTTCAACCACAAGTTTTGGGAACAGACTGCTGAAATATGTTAGGTTACACGAAGGGGAAATGTTTTTGAAAGCATCATTTTTTTTCAGCAGTCATGGGGATCTCTGTGAGCCAAGGATGCAGACTGGTTAGCAGATGTGACCATAAAACCAGCAGGTCCCTTCAATGCAAATATTTCATTTTAGTTTCTCTGTTCCTAAGGAAAACAGTCAGTTTTTCATTTGATCAACAGTCTTTTTAATTGTACTCCTTTAATTGTACTTGTTATTTGCTCTAGTACTGAATTAATAATTAAATCTTCTTCATGTTATATGAGCCATTGTATTGATTTTTATGGTCATAAATCAGATATTACTTATGGAATTTCACAATACGAACATTCCAAAAGATTTACAATCCCATCTTAATTCAACTAAAGGTCAAAAATGTCTTCTTAAAGACAAGACTCTTCCATTACATGGGTTTTTCTCTTGCCATTTAGCACAGTTTGTAATTTTTTCTTGAAAGTTAGGCATGATATATTGATTAATAGGAATTTAGGATTAAATAGGCCTTTAGTGAAATGTTTTATGCTGTCCTGGCCAGGAGCTGGGCTATGTTTAATGATTTCTGTACCTGTATATACCAGAGGCTTCAAATGCCTCTGTTGTCCTTGTTTTTCACCTCTCCTGTTGTTTGGGGTTCCTCTAAGAACTCCTCCTCAGAGATAGTCTGTGTCTTACATCTCTTTCAGCTGTAATGCTCTGTTATTATACGAGGATCCTGTTGGTGTGTTGGTAAGGTCTGGGGGGCAAAGGAGCACTCTGTAAGCTTATAATTAAATCTGTCTTCATGGGCCTGTGTCACTGGACTGTGACCTTAGTATTTCTTAGCTTTACTCCCTGCTTTGATGAAATAAGATGGCTAGAAAGAGCTAAAGTTGGGTAGATGTCCTTCTCCCTGTTGGGATAAGGCTCTGGTAAAATCTTTTACCTGGAAGGGGGGCCTTTGTCATGGTGAATGCTTTGCAGGAGTTGTTTTTGTTCGCTTTGTGCCAAAGCCACAAGGAGATCTTTCTTGACTCTTTACTGTGAGAACCCAGTGGAGTTCCCAAAGGTAAAGCCCAAGAAAGTGTGGGGGATCCCTAACACTGTGTGTACCTGGAGTTTTTTATTCTCATATTAGTCCACGCTCAGCATCCACAACTCATCAAAATTACCAGAAAAGTGTTGCTGTAAATTTATGGGGCTTCTGCTCAGGTGGGCAGATCTTGACAGTGATGCTCTGAAATTGCCTGCTTTGGAGGTGGCAGCTTGACCTGTGACCTCAGCCCTCTACCAGGTCTAAGAAAGGTAATTTATTTTCAATTATGTTTATTTTTTATCCTATAATGACCAGCAATGACAAATTCTATGTTATTTACATATTGGAGCTGATCCCTTATATGATTTTTCACAGGTAAAAATAAATTTGCCGGGGGGGGGGGTTGATGTAGTGCTACAAATAATTAGGCTAAAGATTATTTTGAATTATCTTCAAAGCTTCTTCCTAATGATAAAGTTACATGAAAAGGGCAATTGAAATGGATAGCAGAGCTTAGCAGAGCTTCTACTGGCCAAGTTTGGAATAATTTGTACATTACAACAAATAATAAGTGGAATGAACTAGAATACATTGACTAAAAAAGGAATCCATTAGTTCATATTAATACCTAAAAATAATAATAATTTCAAGTACTGGGGAGAAAGAGAATGAAAAGTTCTCCTCTACAGAAAAATAACTAATAAATATGGAAGAAATGATAAAATTAGAAAATCATCATATGCTGACACTGTAGTAATAATTGATTCAAACAATATGTATTAATGGATACCAAAACCATCAAAGTTAGAATCATTGAATAATAATATATTTACACAATCTCCAAGGGTCTTCCCACACAGTGCTTAGAAATCACAAAAGGAAAAGAGTCCCTTTCCAATGAAGAAAATTCGAAGGATACTCCTTAACCAAGTGATCAAACTTAATTCCCCAAAATGGGATACACTAATACCATGTACTTCCTGATACAATGCTCTGTGAAGCACACAGCATATGTTATAGTCCTGCCTTAAATGTTTTACCCAAATCCAATTACAAGAAAATACTCATTTTAGGGATAATGGGCAAAACAATAATTTGAACTCTTTAAAAATCTTAATGTCATGAAAAAAATAGCTTGGAACTGTTTTAGATTAATCGGGGATAAAAAGACTTGAAAACTAAATACAATGTGTGATTCTTCATTGCATCCTGGAAGGAGGATCATTAATAAAGGATTTTATTGGTACATCTCTGGAAATTTAAATATGGACTATGTTTAGATAATAGCATTATAGCAACGTTAAATTTTCTTAGCAATAATGATATTGAGGTTTGTGGGAGAACATTCTCATTTTGGAGAGAAATGCTGAAGTATCTGGCAGTGAGTATCATTGTGTCTGCAATTAACTCTCAAATGGCTGGTAATTAGCAATTAGTAAATCTAATTGAAGTCCTTATTGCAACTTTTCTGTAGGCTTGATATTTTCAAAACTAAAAAAAGAAAAAGTAAATAAAGTGAATAACAGTAGTAATAGTCTCTATAAAATCAAACACTTTATCCTTGTAAGGGTTAGGCATCATACAGAGAAAAAGTCAAGCTTAATTTTGATAGATAAACACACTGGAAAATCTTTTAACATGCTATATATGAATTAATTTTTTGCAAGTGAGACTCCAGTTAAGAAAATAATCAGCCAACTACACAGAAACATAAAGAATACAGTAGATAGTCTGAAAACTCTTGCAAAAGACAGAATTTACAGAACTTTGGCATACAGTGGTAGGAAATTAAAGTTTTAGATGCAATAAACTCAATATATTTTATTTATTGCTGCATAAATATGAAAATGCCAATAAAAAGATTAATATCAAACATAAATAATTTCAATAAAATGTCCTCCTACCTTAATTAAGAGCTTTGCACAAACCTATTTTCTTCTTTTCACTGTACTGGTTACTCTGACAACATGTGAAATAACGAGAACATACACTTAGTCTTGGCTCTGAAGCTTTCCCTAAATAGGGCACTTTTAACGATGCCTGCTCTCCTGCAAGTGATGGTAAAGTGATTAAAACTATGGCAAAATCCAACATAAAGGTCAGACTGAGTATTGCCAACTGCTAGGAAAAAAAGTGTGCCTGAGTAATGTTTTTATCCTTCCACATCACCTCCTCTACTCACCAACTGTGCCAAGGCCCCAGGGAAAAGTTAGTCAGTGTGTTCACAGACATGGTAGAAGAGTAATAAGGGGTAGGGGAATTAACAATTTTATCTATCTGGGATAAAAATCCTTCTGTGTTGAGACATGTTTTATAAGTAGCTTCATTCCAATTAGTGTCATTTATGAACTATCTTTCCCCTAAGGAATTTCAGGACCTTGATAAAAACCTCACTTAATAAGCAGCAAATGCCACATTTAGCGCCACAGTGAAGACATCCACACAAGATGTAATAATTAACTCACCTGAAAATGAAATCTTGCATTTTTTCCCTGTCAAACTTTAAGAACAAGGAGTCTGTTTTCAAACGGCTGTGTCACAGCTGGAGAAAGGGGACAATGGCTTTCAAGGGGGATGGAGGGGTTCACAAAACAGAACAAAAGTGAGGGCTAAAGAGTCCCTTTCCCTCCAAAACCTGTTCTTCCTTATGTGCCCTTTGATACTGGGAACTAGGAAAGGAGTGAGGAGGCTGAGGAAAGGCAGAAACTAGCCAACTAGCTGGGGATTCATTCCCTTGCCTCTTTGAGACTTACATTCTCCTGTTAAGTCCCATTTTCTCCTTTCTGAAATATTTGCATCTCAGAATCTGAGGAAGGAAAGGCTGCAGAAGGCACTAAAGTCCCAGGAATTTTCTTTCAATTCCTGCTCCAACAGAGAGGCTGCTGCTCTGGGCTGAATACAGAGCCATGAGACGACACAGCATCAAGTTTTCAACACATTCCTGATGCTAGTTTCTGTGTCTTAAGACCCTGGGATAAAGCTTGGATGTTGGAGTTGACAGTTTGAGGGTTAAACTCCAGTTTTACTGTTATATTTTGTTTGACCTTGAAGTCAGTTAACCTCTCAGAGTCCCAGTATCTTCTGTTTAAGAAAGTGCTGAGAGTGGCGATGGTGGATACTATTAGCTGCCTCAGGTTAGTATGAGGGTTGGATGGGATCACGTCTTAGGGGTTTAACAGTGCATCTGACAGTGGTAAGGGCTCAGGGAGTGATGGCTGGCCATGTGCTTCAGACACTGAGGAAGGGCAAGGAGTATTGTCTTTCCTTTGAATCTCTTCACAGAGCCACAGTGCGGGTTATGAAGGCTGTGACATTCAGGCAACACCGGCTCCTTGTAATGTTAACGTGGGCACACCACGAACACTGGACCTACACAAAGTCCTAAAGCAGATTATGTTAATCTTTAATGTTCTTCTCCTGTTGCTTCCAAAATTAGCTTTCACACCCAAGAATCCCTTTACCTATGCCTTTTTATCGTCTTGGGGTCTTATGTGGCATGTCCCATAAAACCGTCTCTAGGTCTTCAGTCCTCTCTATCTTATATTTTCTCCATGTTCTCTATGAAGATACTACCTCTCACGCCTATAAACCAATCAGTCCCTGAGACTAAGTTCAATTCCCTTTCCTTATTCTAGTCATCAAGAAAAGTAAGGAAAGTAATAAGGGATCACAGGCTTGATGTCCATAAAGTGAGCAGTTATTTTGCTGTCTTGGAATTTTACCGCTTGGGGAATTTTTCAAAATAAACACAATTTGGAAATATTTTCATTATTTGAAATAAAATACCAAACAGTCTTTAAACATTAGGCATATTCTGTGAGAGATACAATTGGAATTGTTTTAGTTTTTCTAACTTTAAAAAAAGGCAAAGAAAAATACAGTAATCCTAGATTTAAAATTGAAAAAAATATGAACCAGGATTCAGTATAACTTTCAGATTCATCCTTTCACAGTCCCCACTCCCAAACTAATCTCCCTAATTGTAAATGGTGACATGATAGTCTACTATATACTTATTCTCTGAGGTCCTCATATTAAAAACAAAAACAAAAACTTTGTTTAAGCAGACTATTAGTCCTTGTCAAGAAATACGGTTGCTTTATAGCTTTCTGAAAATATGTTTCAGTCATAAGTATTTGGGAATATAGTTTGGAAAATTCAGATTAAACTTCCCAGGATTTAGTTCATTAGAGAGTCCGTGCTGACTTCCTTAGGGAAATTGACTTTTCAGTACCTTATCATGGCTGCCACATTCTTAAACTATGAGTTTCTCCTTAATAAAATCCATTCGTTTTCTGAAAGTGTAGGTTTTACAATTAGTGAAACCATAGCATTTCTTTCATGTAGAGTTTCTTGTCACCATAGGGTAATTTTAAGTGGTATTGGAAGGCTGATTATTGCCTTTTTCTCATGGGGTTTAAATTTATCTCCATTTTAATGATCTTTTCTGATATACTTTTTATGTCAAACCCCTGGACAAGTCAACTCATGACAGTATCCTGTCTGGTATGGGGACAGTACCCCATATCAAAATGGCATACCAAGATATACCAAGATATCCAGATCCTTCGTATTGAAAATATTGCTCAATCTTAAACCTGATGCTTTCTTTTGAAACATATAATTGAACTATACCCTCTTAGTTACTGAAATTAAAAACAAAAAGTCTCTGACACCTTTTACTACTTCCCACCTACCATAACAAAATTTACATTTTCTTTCCAATTTTTGAAGAAAGAAAGAAAGAACTTAAACTCTAGCTTTTGTTTGTTTGTTTCTTTTTAATGATTTAGTAAGACTTCCTCAAAGGGTATTTGCTGTCAAGGTGTTTTTGAATGAGCAATGAAACCTCTATTATTAGGACAACGTATGAACTCTCTCCACAAGATCTTATAAGCTCGTGACTTTCATAAATTATCCTGTGTTTCCTCCTAAGACTATGTATTAATGTAAAGAGGAAAAGAGTAAAATCTCTTTTTTTTTTTTATTTCCCTGCCTATGCACATACTCAGTTTTCAAAGCAAGATGTCATTCTAGAAATAATATAAATGCAGGAAACTTTCCTCTTGGCAATACTTTTCAGAGGCAAAGACTAAACGAATAGTAGAAAAAGTGGAAAGAGCATGACAAATATTTTTACACTTGTTGGAAGTTCTAAATAGAAAGATAGTCACATTGGGAACTTTGCTGTATGGAAATTCTGGGAGAAATTTGCATGACTAACATGCGTTGGGCTGGCACCCTTGGGAGAGGGCTTCCTTAAATTCTTCACAACTGGACTCTGGAGACAAGCAGCTACTCTGCATGCCAAGGACATGGAGGGAAAGGGAACTACTAAGCTGATTTCTGAGGAACCTGGCTCCCAACACAAGTATGAAAATTACAGCCAAGACCCTGATTATTTGTCACTTTTTCCCTACAGTTATGAATCAGTAATCACATTCCTCTGGAAGCAGATGTTCATAAAATTATTGCCAGCCACATTTTACTCAATCTTTAATCATTAATTTGCTTAAATTTTCTAAATTAAGAATACTTCAGTTAAAGTTCTATCAGTATTACACAAGAAAATTCAATAACACTAAGAGCACTGATCAATTTCCAAATCTTGGTCTTTTAGGAGGTGAATGGTTTCCTCCTTTCTGTATTCTTTTAGCGTAAAGATCAAGACTTACTGTTTTCAAGGGAGTTTTTTTCTTTCTAACAAATACTTTCACCATCCCCTAAATAAGCAATCTGCCTCTTCCTTCTCCAACTCCCTTTAATAACAGTTCATATGAATAAATTCATGATTATTACATATCTTCCATGACTTTATTACTTTCTTAATTTCTTGAGATTAGTGAGCGTGTTCTTTACTATGAGCCACAAGAGCCTAGGAACACTTTACACATTTTGTAAATAATTTACTTTAAAGTCTATTGACTATTGAACAGCTACCTGTGAGAAAGACAAATCACTTTTTTTACTCTTGCTGAATTATTAAAGATTTTAAATTGTTTTAATGCAAAACATTATCTTTATTAGGAAATCTAGTATTTTTAATATAAAAATTAGATTTATTAATGATCACAGTTTGATTTATTGTAAGAATTGGTGGGAGTTGTTTTCTCACCATCTGTCATTTTCATGTCTGTAGGACACTTTTGGTTTCAGTGTCTGATTGTTCTTTTCTTTATGTCTCCTCATCTGCCTTGGCTACTTTAGTAAAATGAAGTTCTACAAGAATATCCATCCGTCACCTGCCAGCTACACAGATATATGCTCTAGAATGATAAATGTTACTGGGAACTCCCATAATAGAAACTTTAGTAGATGGTTAAAGATGTAATAAAAACATAAAACACTTTTCACACCTTGCCTTGCTCAGGAATTACAATATGATTAAAAGAAAACAGAAATTGATTTTTTCTTGCTGATTTTCCTGAGTTCTAAACAGATTCTGGTTATCAGCCCTTTATCGGATGTGTAGCATGCAAAAATTTCTCCCATTCTGTAGGTTGTATATTTGCTCTCGTGACAGTTTCTTTAGCTGTGCAAAACCTTTTTAATTTGATCAGGTTCCATTTATTTATTTTTGTTGTTGCTGTGATTGCCTTTGGGTTCTTCGTCATAAATTCTTTGCCTAGGCCAATGTCTATAAGGGTTTTTTCAACATTTTCTTCTAGAATTCTAATCATTTCACATCTTAGGTTTAAGTCTGTTACCCACCGTGAGTTGATTTTTGTGAGAGGTGAAAGGTGTGGATCCTGTTTCAGTCTTCTACATGTGGCTATCCAGTTTTCTCAGCACCATTTATTGAATAAGGATTCTTTTCCCCAGTGTATGTTTTTTTGCCTGCTTTGTCAAAAATTAGATGGCTATATGAGGATGGTTTTATATCTGGGTTCTCAGTTCTGTTTCACTGGTTAATGTCCCTGTTCCTGTGCCAGTACCAAGCTGTTTTCATTACAATAGCTTTGTAGTATAGTTTGAAGTCTGGTAGATTGATACCTCCCATTTTGTTTTTATTGCCTAGGATCGCTTTTGCTATACGGGGTCTTCTCTGGTTCCATACGAAACGTAAAATTATTTTTTCTATATCCATGAAAAATGATGTTGGTATTTTAATAAGGATTGCATTAAATCTTAAGATCACTTTGGGTAGTATAGACATTGTAACAATGTTGATTCAGCCGATCCATGAGCATGGTATGGTTTTCCACCTGTTTACGTCCTCTGCTATTTCCTTCCTCAGTGTTTCATAGTTTTCCCCGTAGAGGTCTTTTACTTCCTTGGTTAAATATATTTCTAGGTACTTTATTTTCTTTGTTGCTAGTGTGAAGGGTATTGAGTCTTTGATTTGATTCTCAGTTTGACTGTTACTGGCATATATGAATGCCTCTGATTTGTGTGTATTGATTTTGTATCTTGAAACAATCCTATTAAAAAGTGGGCAAAGAACATGAACAGAAACTTTTCAAAAGAAGATGGAATAATGGCCAAGAAACATATGAAAAAATTCTCAACATCTCTAATCATCAGGGAAATGCAAATCAAAACCACAATGAGATATCACTTATCTCCAGTGAGAATGGCCTTTATCAAAAAGTCCCCAAACAATAAATGTTGGCATGGATGCGAAGAGATAGGAACACTAATGCACTGTTGGTGGGACTGCAAACCAGTGCAACCTCTGTGTAAAGCAATATGGAGATACCGTAAAGAGATACAAGTAGAACTACCATTTGATCCAGCAATCCCATTACCCAAAAGAACAAAAGTCACTCTATAAAAAAGACACCTGCACTCGAATGTTAATAGCAGCACAATTCACAATTGCAAAGATGTGGAAACAACCCAAGTGTCCATC
>CAUYSK010007014.1:0-30608 GCA_963575035.1 Avahi laniger | reverse complement strand
GAAAGAAATTAATTGGACAACTAAAAATATATAGAAAAAATTAGCCAGGCATGGTGGCGCATGCCTGTAGTCCCAGCTACTTGGGAGGCTGAGGCAGTAGGATCGCTTGAGCCCAGGAGTTTGAGGTTGCTGTGAGCTAAGATGATGCCACGGCACTCTAGCCCGGGCAACACAGTCAACACAGTGAGACTCTGTCTCAAAAAAAAAAAAAAAAAAAATGGATACATGGAAGGGTTTGAAAGGTATTTGCAATGCTTTCTTCAGTTGGATGATGGTTATTACAAACATTCACTATATTCTTTTCTGCTCCTTTTTGTACATCTGAAATATTTCACTAGGAAAACTACCAGATTTTAAATCTTACTTGATTTCTTATCATTGATAGGGATAGGAAAACACTCAAATATTTTGTGTGACACCTTGATCCCAGCCTACTTTTCTATCCTCACTTGCTGTCACTCTCCCATCTATCCAAAGATCTGGCCAAATTAGACTTGGTCACAGAGTCTCAAATGCCATACCTCTGCGCACATGCTTTTACATAGAATGTCTTCCCACTCTTCTTTTCACGTACCAAAATCTTGTTTATGCTTCAAAAGCTAGTTTAGATGTAACCTTCCTTGAAAATTTCCTGAATTCTTTGAGGCAGGACAATGCACACCTGCATTGCCAAGGACTTTGTGCATTTCTCTCTTAGAGCGTTTATCACATTGCGGTATAATTGTTTACATGTCTGTCCATCACTAAGTGCTGAGCTCCTAAGGACAGGGACCTTGACTTTTTTTTACTTCTGTGATCTCTGCCCCAGCACAGTGCAGTATAGTACAATAAATAATGAATGAATGGGTAGCTGGAATAAATGGTTTCATCTTCCAAGGCCTTTATATTGCCATCACTGTCTTCGGGAATCATCACCTGACCTCAGGCCCTAAACTAGGGAAAAGGATATTGAGATGCCTAAGAAGTGCTTGAAGGACTTCCCCACTGGTTGTGCTCCCTAAATTTGTCTTTGGTGCTCCATTGTAAAAGTCTGCTTCAGATCCTAATAGACAAGAGGAAATATAGTCTTGACAGCTCCTGGATTAACCTAGTATAGCCAGGAAGTATGCTTTGGAGTTGTTACCAGAAAATCCGCTTTCTCAGTGATGAACTGAATTGTTTATCCCAACATAGTAGAATTTACTGACTTCCAGTTCCCTCCAGAGTAACAAGAGGACAGCTGAAAGGTTTTAATTATCCAAAATGGGGATTTGAAACAACTGAAGCCACTTTGAAGTGAATTATTGATAGCATTATGCATTGTTTTTCTTTAAGTAACAAGTCAAGGCAATTAATGCTGTTTTTATCTTTGCAGATTCACTGAATTATAAGTGATTTTAAAGATGTCTTAAAAGAAAACTTTCTCTTTGGCTAAGTAGTGGATTGTTGTCATTTATGTAAGGTAGAGGCCTTGTGGAGGAATCTCTGTGTGTTCTGATGCTGTTTCATGTGCCACTGGTGTAGGTGTTTGGATGCCTTACTGCTCTTGGCAGTAAGTTGCTTTCTCAGGCTTTTCATGGGGTTAAAGATTCTTTTTTGGGTTTCTCACCAAGGACCTTCCCAAATGTATATTATTATCTTATAAACCAAAAAAGAACCAAGGACACTCTTATAAATAACAGGCAGCTGCAAAGCAGAGCCATTTAGTCTCTTCAGTGTGGTTTGGTGGAGATCAGAGACTAGAGACTTCAGTGTGGCTTTAAGTGAAGCAGCTGCATCACCAGCTGGAGACTGACACACTGCAGAGGGTGGGCACAGCAAAGCTGAGATCCATCCACTGCCATATGAGCCTGAAGGGCTTACCTTCAACTGAAAAAATTGCTTTGTGTTTACATTTAGTTTAGGGGAGAGGAGGTACAGAACCTGCCCTAGCCCATCTCCATAAGCATCTTTGAGTCAGCACTGAGCAAACAGGTGTAAATAGGGCCCCAACAGACACAGGTCTCGTGGCTTTCACAAAAGTTGTCCTGCTCCCCTTTAGCTGGAAAAAATTTAAAATGAGACCCTTGGAAACTATTTAATATACCTCTTTGATTTAGTGGAAAAATTTGACTGGTTGTTTATTGAATGCATGAACCTAGTTTAGTAAGGTTTCTTTTGTTCGATTTATTAAAAGTTGGGTATTAGTCTCTATAATAAAATGTGCCAGCACATTCTCACCTTTCCTTGCCTGATTAAACTAATTCATATTTCAAGACTCTACTCAAACACCATCTCCTTCAGGATGCCCTTTTGAAGCCCACAGCATGCGCTAACTACCGCTCCTCTATGCTCCCATGATACCCTTGTCTACTTTTTGTCTGTTTAAGCCTGTACCACACCATAATGAAATTGTGTGTCTGTGGTTTGTATCTCTTCCATATATACGCTCTTGATATTTTGAATCATATTTTATTCATCTGCCCCATTGCCTAGCACAATGCCTGCACATAGTAGGTATTCAGATGTTTGTCTAACAGCCCGAATGATCAAGAGTCATGGGTAGTGCCGGTAAACCATTAACTTCAGGTAACATAGAACTTTCTTCTGGGGACAGAATGTTCCTTGACTATACAAGAAAGCAATCAATTTGCAGAGTAAGGGAAGAGGAGAAAATATAGACGTTCTCTCTTTCTAAAACGGTGCTTTTAGTGTAAACAAAGTTCTGTATTCACTTCAAAACTAAATTTCTCTTTTTGGTAGCATCACCTTTTCAGGAGGGGAAAAACCTTCCACTCTTTCTGGCATACTGAAGAGAAAGCAGCTAATAACCTCTTTGTGAGCATAAAACAATTATACCTAGACTCCTGTAGTGACAGTCTGCCAGAGCCAACCGCCTCACCCCCCACATGGGCTTCATTTTCTTACTCTGGAATTTCATAGACTCTCCCCTAAAGACCTTCATCTTGTTGCACTATTATGATGAAAGTTTGGATTTAGCTTTCACCCCCTGCTTTACTAGCTATTACTGGAGGTGCTGTCAAAGAATCGGGCCTCAAATTTATCCTCCCATTAAGTCCTCTCCTGGGCAGCGCTGCTTGGTCTTGAGTAGTAGTCATCTAGTTTCCCCTCCTTTTCCTACCTCCCACTGCCTTTCAATGTAAAGAAACCGCAGGCCCTGTTGCAAACAAAGAGCTGTGGTAGAAAGTAAGGTTGCAAATCACTTTCTACTGGTTTTTTGTTTGCTCTTGTTCTAGGCCTAGAAAGAGGCACAGATATATGAGTGCCTGTGTGTGCATGTGCTGGGAAACCCCCAGTGTCAGTTTCAGTCACAAGCCCAGTTCGTGGCATTTCTTCAATTGGCTGGTCATGTCTGTCTCCTAGCAATATCTTTATGATCTCTTCTCTATAATAAGTAGAGATTTATTGGTTTCTGGACACAGGGGCCTACCTACTTCTATCTATTCATATCTACTCCTCTGAGTGATAGACATAACGGTCTTTGATTAGTTTTTTAAATGTTATATGATTTTTGAATTTGTGTCCATGGCTACTCTTACAGTCTTCCCCTTGTGAATGTTTCTGTTGAATAAAAGCTTTCTGGGGGCTGGGTGTGGTGGCTCACGCCTGTAATTTTAGCACTCTAGGAGGCCGAGGCGGGAGGATCACTTGAGCTCAGGAGCTCGAGACCAGCCTGAGCAAGAGGGAGACCCCGTCTCTACTAAAAATAGAAAAATTAGTGGGTGTCTTGGCACGTGCCTATAGTCCCAGCTACTTGGAAGGCTGAGACAGGAGAATCGCTTGAGCCTAGGAGTTTGAGGTTGCTGTGAGCTAGGCTAATGCCATGACACTCTACTCAGGGCATCAGAGTGAGACTCTGTCTCCAAAAAAAAAGTTTTCTGGGTCTCAGACTTAGTAGGTTGGCATTTGGTCTATTTGGGGCTTTCATTTCGACTCTCAAAATTATTTGCAGAAAGAAAAATTTTGTTAAATAACAGCTACTGATTAGGTTGAGAAAATCTGACCCATTAGGTTTGATGCAAACTCATTACTAATAAAGCCAATATTGAGGTTGTCATTAACATTGGAAAAGCAACATTCCTCAGTAATATTTCTCTGCCTGAGAAGAAAGTATATTGATTGCAATGAAGTTTTAACTTTTTCCCTTTTCAGAAGAGAGAGAGGGAGAAAGACACTATCAACTTCACTTAGGCAGAATGGGTCAATACTTTGGGCAGCTTGTTTATTCTTTGTTTATTTTTTTACTTCTTGATTTACTAAACTATCCCATTGTCTTTATCTCACTAACAGAACTGCTACTCAGCTCCCTTTTCTCCCACACCCATCCTCTCAAGGCTCCCTTCTCTAGCCAGCCTCACCATCTGCCCTTGGTATCTACATCATAGCTTCTTACAGGAAGCCACTTGTGTTAGGGTCTCTCCGATGACAACATAAGTCACTGCCAGAGCAGGTGAAAGCAGCCTGCTTTTTCAGAGCTGATGAGAAGGGCCTAGTTCTCTGTCACAGTGGGTGGGCGAGCAGCCAGGATGGAGGAATGCTGTGTCTCAGTGGTTAGCACCTGCAGGCTCAGAGCTGACAGTGCACTGTAATAAGATTCATCTCTGTTCACTTAACTGATGTGGGCTTTATGGTAAGTGCTTGCTTACTTAATTACTTTGGCAGACTCACTGATTGCCTTTCCTGAGGAGTTCTAAAAGGTCCCTCTGGGATGGAGTATAAACGTGTTTCCATGTCTTTTAATTTCATTCTTTTCCTGGAGTACTTGAAACCGGGATGTGATCCATATGGCCCACCGTCTCATCTCTCCTGTGCATGAACATCAGGACCACTTCTATCTAGTATGGGATCCATGTGGCCCACACTGGACCACTTGAAAGTCTTGGCAGCCTTCTTCCTCTTTTTGCACATGAGACCCTTATTCCTCCTTTTCCACCATTGAGGTTTATGTATGGCTCTTTCAGTTAGTTTGGGATCCATATGCCTCTTTTTCTATAACTGGTATAGGATTCACAGAATCTCTCTCTCCCTCCTCAGTCTAGCATGTGATATAAAGGTAAAATAATTTACCTTTATTTTGAAGTGTTGGGAAGAGAAACCTAGATTAGTCAATTGCTCATTTCTCTGTCCTCCTACCCTCTCCATGCTTAAAAAGTAAATGTCTTTTGATAAATTGATTAATTGGGCTAATGGGAATGAGATGTAATTAAAATATTTCAGGTTTTTGTCTCATGCCAGCTTTTTTTAAAAATTCTTGGTTCATATTCAAGGGATTGGAATGTTCATCATTAATTAAAGTTATTTCACTTATTGGACTTTTGAGCTGATCCTCACTGCTTCAAAATTTCTTCTGGGTATACATTAGGATTTTCTTGTGTCCTGAAGAGGGACAGAAAATCTAATATACATTTATTTTCCCATGGCCTATTTTGCTACTTTGTATCTACTAGGTGTTTCTGAGAGCATAGAGGGGTCTTACTTCTGGAGATAGGAAACCTAGGACCAAACCAATTCCAAAGGTTATTAAAGGTTTTCATTGTGTAGTCCCAACAACAACTGCCAGTAACTTCTGACCTGCTGCTAGAGACAGAGAAAGGGAATCTGAAGCACAAAGTAATGGATCTGAGCAGAGATCGGTTAATCTTGTAAGTATTTAACTTTATGAAAGTTTTGGAGCCTCTTTTCATTTATTGAGAGAAAGATTTAATAAAAAATAGACATTTCTAAGCAGAATGAATTAAGTAATGCCTTTTATGGAAATGTAGATGGTCCATTTGACTTTTGTGGTTTTTTTCAACTCCTGTGGCTCATTCTTCCCTGTTTACATGCGTTGTGATTGTGGAAACAGTGAAAAAATGTCAGGCTGATGCCTAAAGCAGAAATAAATTCTATTTTTCTCTTATGACAGTGCTAGAGGAGATAATTTAGCCAAAGTTTAAAATCCATGGCATCTTACTTGGCTTAAATCTATGGTATAGGGCCACAGTAACTAGAAATTAACTCATTTTTCAAGCAAAGTAGCTATAACCAGTTGCTTAATTTCCAGCAGATGATGAGGTGGATACCTACACTGGGCAAAGTCATGCATCAAAGTAGAAAGCCCAAACTGCCAAAATGTGTAGTCATGCACACAGCTTCAGAAAACTAGGCAAATGCCCCTCAGGCCATGTACATGTACATTTCATATACATTAACCCTCTTCTGATTCCCTCCAGCTTAATGAATTGTGAACCTTCACCTGCCTAATGCAGAGCTTTGATGAAAATGCAGTCAGTGGGTGAATAACCTACCTGGTGTGACACATGTGTTGCTCACCTACAAATCAAGAGAAATGCTGACTCAAATCATTCCCAGGTTAAAATGTGAGGATTACTAAGGTGTAGTCAATGATACACATACTCTTTTCCACTCCCTTCAACCAATAAATTTATGTGCACAAATAAATCATTCTCTTTAGTAATTACTTAGGCCAATTTACATAATTGGATCATTGGGTAAGGTAAGCAACTACATGCACTGGCCAGTAGCTCATCCTTCCTGTTGGTTGTCAAAATGTCTTCTATATAGTAAGATTCCATTTTGGGGTCTGTGGTCCTGAAGAGAATGGTGACAGGAAGAGTAGTTTAAGAAGGGGGATAATTGGCATGAAAAGGTTAAGACCTAATACTTAGGGAGTAAGTTACAGGGATTGTCCTAACAGGTCAGTTGCTGACGTTTTGATTAGATAGTTTCAAAGTGAAAAGGTTAGGAAGTATTCTTATTTGAGGTTTTATTTTGTTTAATGTTAATCAGCAGAGTCTCTGAGGCTTGTAATGTACTGCTGTTAACAGGCATCAAGGGAAATTGCTTTTTTTGTTGTTGCTGAATTGGATGGGCTGAAGATTCATTGACTCCATGAAGAAGGAAGCTTATTACTGCATGAAATGGGAGTCTGTGAGGCAATTCTGAAGGTGAAAAGAAATATTAGTTTACAATTAAATAACTCAACCTCAGATGAACCATTTTAACCACTGTCACATACCATTCAGTCATACTTTTACCCCTTCTCAGAAGCCAGTCTTTTACCTGTATATTTGAATGTTTTCCAGGTAGAAGCAATTACAGGTGTGATGATCTTCTTGTCTTTTACCCCCAGATATCTGAGAATATACTCTATAGTATATCACTGACTGGTCTAGGAAAGGAGAGACCGCTTTGAAAAAAATTCTCTTTAGGGCAAGTTAGATGGTATATAGGAAAACACAGAGGAAAGCTTTGGAAGTTAAATCCAACCAGATTAAAAAAACTGGTATTCAGAGAGGCTGATCTCTTGCCCAAAGTCATATAGTTAATAAGTGGAGGAATCAGGATTTTAACTCAGGTCTACTTCCTCTAAAGCCTTGCTTTTTTCTATTATGTGTACCATGTTGTACAGGGAAGCAATGGTATTTTAACAGGGCCTTCAAGGAAAAGTAAGACTTAGGCTTTTTAGTGGTGAAGAGAAATAGCCATCCATGTGAAGAAAACTAGGTAAATGAAAGGAAGACATCCAGCTGTAAATGTTTAGCAAACATTTGAAAATACAAGATTATAGCTATCTTATAAGGTTGATGCTTAAAATTCAAAATTTTTACTAAGCTTCAGATATTCACCCATAAACAGACTCTATAATGTAAATCTGGTAGCCTTATAGTGATAATTTTAGGGTGAAATATTTAAGAATCTTCTCATATACACCATGTTGAGTATACCAGTTATGTTTTCTCCTTCCTTGGAATAAGAGCTACAGAAACTTTTCCTATAAACAACCTTTGCCTATTTTTCCCCTTTCTGCCTGAAAGATTTACACAGCAGCTTTTAGAGACAGTCTGCTTCCTTCAGGTATCTTAGTAATGAAACCATCACCATGTTCTGCACTTCTGGATCAAACTATTATTTATTTATTGTTTCATAAAAAACCCTCAGATACTTCTGTCCATGGGAGATGGGTAAGATTGTGGGAAATTGCATTGTGGAGGATTTACTTTAGATTTATACTGGATATGAAGAAGAATCCACATTTTCTCTTAAGCTATATTGCCTACACTGTTAAGGTAATATTTCCATGCTTATCTTGGATAAGTTGGGCATTAACTATGTGTCTCAGCCATCAACCACTCAGCACAGGAAAAGAGAGCTGCTTTACAGAGTCATGAGCAAGAGAGAATAAGTTAAAAATGGACCAAGAAATCCCCAGCCAGTTTGCTGCTCAGCCTTGCTGTTCCATCGGTCTACTTCATTTTGCTTTAGTCTGTATAAGTGACCTCTGTCTTAAGCAGTCAGAAGTTGACAATTGCATTGGAGGGTGGCCCAGATTCCTGCCCTTAGAGATGCACTGGGCACAGAGCCATCCCTCACTGTGGCTGGCTTTAGCAATTTCCCTTTACTATGACGTTGTCTATTTCTTTTTCCCTTCCCTTTTGGGGCTTTCTAATTCAGTGGCACTGGGGGGCCCAATACCACAATATAACACTCTACTCCACTCCTCACCTCATCCTCCCCACCCCAAAACAAACAAATAAAACCTAGGCTTACTTTTAGAAGATATTAGATTTCTTTAATAAGAAATGCCAGCAAGCTTTCTTCTAGCCTCATGGTATGACTTAAGAGGAAGAGAAAGCTTTATTGTCTTCAGTGACAACTTGGGTTCCTTCTTAGGAGGACAGCTGTGCATGTCTGAGTCACCTTTTCTCCTGGAATAGAGCTAAAATATTTTGTTATTTTCATATTTTAGAAGAATAGCTCATGGTCATGGATCTCCCGAAAGTACAGAAGCTTACTTGTGGTGAGACTGGACAAAATCTTCCTAGACTTTCATTTATTCATTCATTCAACTTTTAAAATTGAATCAGGACAGAGCACAGTGACACGTGACTGTAGTGTCAGCTACTTGGCAGGCTGAGGCCAGAGGATCACTTGAGCCCCGGAGTTCAAGGCCAGCCTGGGCAATATAGCAAGACCTCATCTCAAAAAAAAAAAAAAAAATGAATCAGTGTGCCAAGCATTTTGCTAAATTCCTGGGTATTTATTGGTAGGCAAAATAAATTTGGTCCCTGCTCTTATGGAGTTTTTAGATCCAGTTTCAGGAAAGCTGGAGATTTGGTTAGAAATTGTATTCCCTTTTCCCACTAAGTTCTACCTTAGTACTCCTTTCCCTTTCCTTGGGCCTTATTACTCATATTTTTTTAAATCCTTTTCCTAGCTCTGGTTGGTTGTGCCTCTCTCTCTCTCTCAATAATGTAAGCAGCTCCAGCTTTTGTTAAAAGAAAATATAGTCAAGGTTGTTGAGAATCAGAGACCTTTCTTCTCACCTGCTAACTCCACCCCTAACATACTATTGCAACAGCCAAAAGTTGACATCCTTTGCCAAATGCAATATAGGATTTTTAATTTAAGGATATCATGCATATTACCAGGAGTTAAACTGTTCTCACCATAGTCAGTGGCCCAGTGAGCTTGTTTTCCTCCTGCCACCAGCATTACTAACATATACAAATTTTAGAAAATTTCTCTTGATTAGTAAATCACCCTGGCTTCTGTAATTTCCACATGGAATTGGTTGGGGAAAGCAGCCTGCTCAAGAACTGCTGGGTCAAGGAGCCCTTACTAATTCAGATATAATACAATTCATCCATTTATAGTGTGCAATTCATTGGTTTTTAGTATAATCACAGGGTTGTGCAACCATTGCCACAATCTAATTTTAGAATATTTGATCTCCTCTGAAAGAAACCATGTACCCAATAGCAGTCACTCACTTTCTTCCCTAACTCTCCTTCTAGTCCTAAGCAACCACTAATCTACTTTCTATCTCTACAAATTTGCCTATTCTGGACCTTTCCTATCAATGGAAAGGTTATACAATTTGTGGCCTTTTGTATCTGGCTTCTTTGACTTAAATGATGTTTTCAAGATTTATCCATATAGCAGTGCTTCATCCCTTAATATGACTAAATGATAGTTCATTATAGGTAGACCACATTTTGTTTATCCATTTCTCAGTTGATGGACATTTGGGTTGTTTCCACATTTTGCTTGAAAATAATGCTTGCTATGAGCATTTGTGTGCAAGTGTTTGTGTAAACATATGTTTTTATTTTGGGGGTATGTACCTAGGAATGGAATTTCTGGCTTTTATGGTAACCCTATGTGTTTAATATTTGAGGAACTGCCGAGCCACTTTCCAAAATAGCTGTACCATTTTACAATCCCACTAGCAATATATGAGGGTACTGATTTCTTTACATCCTTGCCAATGTTTGTTATAGTCTTTTTGATTATTATTATCCTAGTGGGTATGAAGTGCTATTTCATTGTGGTTTTGATTTGCATTTCCCTAATGACTAATGATGTTGAGCATCTTTTCATGTCTATTCAGATGCTTTGTTCTTTTAAAAATTGAGTTATTTATATTTTTATTGTTGAATTATAAGAGTTCTTTATATATTCTGGATACAAGTCCTTATCAGATAAATAATTTGCAAATATTTTCTTCTGTGGATTGTCTTTTCACTTTCCTTTTTTTTTTTTTTTTTTAAGACAGAGTCTCACTCTGTTACCTGGGCTAGAGTGCAGTGACATCATCACTCACTTTAACTCCTGGGCTTAAGTGATCCTCCTGCCTTAGCCTCCCAAAGTGCTAGGATTACAGGCATAAGCCACCATGCCTGGCCTCCTTTCACTTTCTTAATGGCATTGTTTGCAGCACAAAAGTTTTTAAATTTGATAAAGTCCAAATTGATTTTCCTTTGTCACTTGTGCTTTTGATGTCATATCTAAGAAACCATTGTCCAATACAAGGTCATGGAGATTTACTCCTGTGTTTTCTTCTAAGAATTCTATAGTTTTTAGATCTTACATTTAGATTCATGATCCATTTTGAGTTAATTTTTATATGTAGTATAAGGAAGGGATTCAACTTCATTCTTTAGCATGTGGATATCCAGTTGTCCCAGCACCATTTGTTGAAAAGAGTATTCTTTACCCCATTTGATTGTCTTGCCACCTCTGTCAAAGGACAACTTTAATCTTTTCATAATGGCCATGTTTTCCCATTCATTTTCCACTCAAACTTTCTCTCTTCCTACTCCTTCTCTTCCTTTCAAGTCCCCTTTTTCAAATTATTCTTTAGCATGAAAGCTTTTGGTTTAAATACCTGAAGGGCTGAGATTAGATGAAAACCAACCTTAAGATGCCAAATAAAAGGGAAAGAAAGAGGCCTATTTCTTTGCCATGTATGGAGCCTCTGTAGTGCTGCGTACTCTGCTGTCTGTTCAGACGTTGTCTCTGTTCAGTATGCGTGTCTTCTCTATGGCACAGGCTACTCAAAAGCCCCTACAAGTTCTCTCTTTACTAAAGGCTGTATTTCTCATTAGTAAAGGCCAAAGAACCAGGTCCACTTTGCCTGAGAAGCATGTAACCCATGTGGCTACATTTGTGGCATTTGTATTAATAATTGGAGCTTTTGTAGCATGCTGTCTCAGAGTGATCCACTTACAGAAGAGAAGGAAACAGTAACATAATGTAAAGGGTACAAAGAGAGAAAATCACTGCAGGATGAGATGCTGACTTGTCCGCTCTACTATTTTGTTAAAGACTGACTCTGGGCTGGGGGAGGTGGTTCAGAACCCTGTAATCCTAGCACTCTGGGAGGCCAAGGCGGGAGGACCATTTGAACTCAGGAGCTGGAGATTAGCCTGAGCAAGAGTGAGACCCCATCTCTACTAAAAGTAGAAAGAAATTAGCTGGACAACTAAAATATATAGAAAAAATTAGCCGGGCATGGTGGCGCATGCCTGTAGTCCCAGCTACTCAGGAGGCTCAGGAAGGAGGATCTCTTGAGCCCAGGAGTTTGAGGTTGGTGTGAGCGAGGCTGACGTCAGGACACTCTAGCCCGGGTAACAGAGTGAGACTCTGTCTCTAAATAAATAAATAAATAAATAATATAGACTGACTCTGGATTTGCAGTTGCTTTGCCCAAATGCCAGGGTTCTTACGGAGAACAGAACATCTATATATTAGTCTGCTCAGGCTGCCATAACAAAATATCAAAAACTAGGTGGCTCAAACAACAAAGATGTATTTTCTCACAATTTTCACACGTATTGTATGTCAACAATGTACTATTCCCAGGTACTGTGCTAAATGCTGAGGTAGGTCTGTCTATCTTATTATTCCCATTTTTTTCCTCTAGTGAGAATAGCTTGTCAAAATCAAAATCAGTCATAATAACAAGTGGTCAAACCAGAATTCCAAACCATGATTTTTTTTTAAAGATTCTGTCTTATGTTTTTGTTACCTGTTCTATAATTCTTTACTATCAATAAGGTATAAAAGAAAATATTGATTTGTTACGCTATATCATATATGCACTTGTTTTTTTTTTTTTTTTTGAGACAGAGTCTCACTCTGTTGCCTGGGCTAGAGTGCCGTGGCATCAGCCTACCTCACAGCAACCTCATACTCCTAGGCTCAAGCGATCCTTCTGCCTCAGCCTCCCAGAGTGCTAGGATTACAGGCATGAGCCACAGCGCCTGGCCCTACACACTTGTTTTAATAAACTTTATTTTAGAATAATTTTAGATTTACAGAAGCAGTGCAATAATTCACAGAGTTCCTGCATACACTCAGCCTAGTTTCCGCATCTTAATGTTACCATGGTACATTTATGAACACTCAGAAACTGACATTAATACATTACTATTAACTAAACTCTATATTTTATTTAGATGTTACCAGTTTATCCGTTAATGTCCTCTTTATGTTTCAGGATCCAGTCCAAGGTACCATACTGCTTTTAGTTGTCATGTCTCCCAGGTGTCCTCTGATCTGTGACAATTTCTTAAGTCTTGTTTTTCATGACATTTACAGTATGAATAAGTACTGGTCAGATGTCCTGTAGAATGTCCCCAGTCTGGGTTTGTCTAATGTCTTTCTTAGGATTAGACTGGGATTATGGGTTTTTGGGAGAATACAGCAGAGGTAGAATGCCCTTCTCATAAGAATATACCCAGGATCACATGATATCCACATGGTATCACTGGAAATGTTAAGCACCATCATTTGGTTAAGGTAGTGTTTGTCATGTTTCTTTACTGTAAAGTTACCATTGTTCCCATTTGCTACTCTATTCTTTGGATTAAGTCATTGAATCTAGCCCATCCTCAGTGTCAGTGGGAATTAAATGTCACTTCCTATAGGGAGAAGTATCTGTGTATACTATTTGAAATTGTTCTATAAGAAAGATGTCTCCTCTCCTCATTTATTTAATTATTTATTTGTATCAGTATGGACTCATGTGAAACCCTGATCTAAAACTTTTGCTCTTTCTGCTACATCAGGCAAGAAACAACAAGAATCTATACCAAGGCATTGGTTTTAAGGAAATTTATTTATTTCGGATTCCAGAGATTTTTTTTTTTTTTTTTTAAGAATTGGGAGTCTGTGTTGCTCAGGCTGGAGTGCAGTGGCTGTTCACAGGCATGATCATAGCACATGAACTCCTGGGCTCATGCTATCCTCCCACCTCAGCCTCCTGAGTAGCTCGAACTATAGGCACATGCCATTTGTACCCAGCTTATTTCAGAGATTTTTGAGAGGTAGATTTGATAAGACTGGGGGACCTTGGATGTGAGCTAGTGATGGAGAGGGACTGTTTGAAAATGATACTCAGATTTGGTTTGAACAGCTGGAAATAAAATTTTGGTTTGAATCAATTTACTAACAAGTGTGAAGGTGGCTTCTAGGCTTTGATGAAGCTCAGCCTCTTCAGAGACTGTATTTAGCCATCATCATGGGTGGCCCAGCTTTACTGAGTAGCCTGTTTTCCCAAGTTAGAGCAGACTACTTCTCTTTCTGATTAAAGCACCAGGGCCCCCTGGTGGACAGCTCCCTGGGTCCTGTTTCTTGTCTGGAGGACTCTTGATTTTGTCTGGTTGCAGGTTTATTCCCTTAGTTCATTTGCAGAGCAGAGATTCTTGATTCTTTTCTCGTTTGATAAATCATTAAACCTTTCTATTTCAGAGTTATCAATTTACCCCCATTCGTGACCTCCTCATGTTCAATAAGAGAACAGTTACCCTATTATAATCATTCCCATGCCCTGGTACTCTAAATCAGAAGGCTACTCAATCCTTATTTTAACAAATTTATCCCCTTCTTCCATCTGGCATCATATTAATGTTAATTCTTTGTTTCAGAGCCATCATCAACCACTTTAACCCTAAAATTGAGTCCTACGCTGCTGTGAATCACATATCCCAGCTATCAGAGGAGCAGGTAAGCCACTACTCTCCCCAGACCTAGGTGGTGGCGAGGACCAAGCAGTTGCATTCTCTTTGGTGGCAGGGGGATTCTGTAACTGAGCTTTTAGCAGGGGTGGCAAGAGCTAGGCTGCTGAGAGGAATTAGTACAGGATTGGTTGATAGTACTTTTTATAAAGAGTGATGCCTTCTGCATTAGTACTATCTGAAGGATTTAATTATGTAGAAGATATATAGATGAAAATCTGTGAAGTATTGTTTTAGAGCGAGCAATAAAGCATTTCTTTTTTAAAATTTTAGAGAATCATTTTGATCTTTGAAAATAAGAAATGAGAACTTGAAAATGGATGAAACTGCCAATTAGAAAAACCCTGAGTTCGACTTAATTTGAAGCTGTTTGGCTCATTAAAACTTTGAGCCCTCATTGGGACAAATTTTCCTTAGTAATTGAGTTCCCTTTGCCTTGAACAATTATTTCTGAGGAGGTTTTTCTATAATATGGACTGAGTTGGAGATGCAGATAGCCTTGTGTGTTTGTTTTCCTTGAATCTGGCCTGATTTCCCCTTCTCCCAAAGTGTCTGCACTCAGCTCTGCGTTATATAAAAGTACAGATGGGGTGTTAGCATGGCATGGGATTGAACTTGATGTTTCAGAATGAGACTCGTGAGTCCTGCTTTTAAAAGCACAAAATAAGACATCCTATTCACTTGATTCCTTTCCTTTCTACCCTATTCCCACATTGGAGGGGCCAGGGTATGGACTCCAAGCCAATAAGAAGACATGCATGCCCTCTTTTACCCATGCATCATTGCAACTGTTCTTTGAGCTTCTTGCTGACAGAGCCAGCCAACTATGGTATGACCATGTGTTCCAATGTTCCCAAAAGCTATTCAGTTTTCCCAGTGAGACACCAAGCAAGCCTTTTTCCTAACAGACAAGCTTCTCAGTGTTTTCACCAGTGGCTGTTTTCCTCAGCCAGATGGTTAGGACTCTATTAATCTATCAGTTGTTCCCTTTGACATATTTGTTCTCTTTCATGAGGCCAGCTGTGAGAATCCATCCTCACATTTAAAACTGCTTTTATAAATGGCTTTCATTTTCTTTTTCCTCTCTGCCTATGGAGCAGTCTTGAGTTCTGTTCTTTGATGCTGGTGGTGTCTGTGAGGTGCTTTGTGATGCTATCTTTTTCCTGTTCTACCAGTTCAGATCAATTTTACTATATCATTTTTATGCAGAAGAACTCAACATCTTGAGTTTTGTATAGTGAGAGAAGGGGTGACTTTCCTACTGCAGTGAGCTCCCGTTAGTCTAAAGGCTTTTTTTTTTTTTTTTAAGGAAAAAAAGGAAGACACACATTTGCGCTGTCAGCCACGTGCAGTATTCATCCCCCAGCAGCTTGGGAAGGTCAGGCTGAAATCTTTCTCCAGCAGTAGCATCCATAGACCAATAATAAAAATCCTTCCTGGTGCATGAGGCAATCTATAAAAGGATGATTAGCAAGCACGTGTCCTCAGCCTCCTTCAACTTCTTTCAGAGTTAAATGAAGTGATGAAAGTGCCTCTCAAAAAAAGTCCACAAGCCAGAGATGAGGCGATTTCTTTGGAGAGAGAGAGAGAGAGTACCTGGAAAAGAATGGGGAAGACATAGCAATTGACGTAGATTTATTTACTTGGTCAATAAATAATTATATTTCTGCTATAATAGAAGATGTGCTGCTAGGTAGCGGGGATCAGTGGTGAATAATCTAAGTATAGTCCTTGCTCTCAGAGAGTTTTTGTATACTCATTACTTCTCTTAATCCTTTTCACATGGGGGCCTGGGGGAGGGTGATACTATTCTGGGACCCTTTTCAAAACTGCCCTCAAAATAATTGTTGCCTCTCTTCCTTAAGTAACTTTGAAGGGTGCTAAATGACAGCATGATGGTGCACTTGGTTTTATTCTCAGTGCTGTCAGAGGTATTTGACTGCCTTGTTAATCTCTAGCATGTGTTGGAGCACTTTTCTCCCTTCTCTTATGAATGTTAATGTCACTTAATGTTAAGAGTATTCATAGCTTCCCAAAGAGCTAGCTTTGGGATACAGTAGGGCCCTGCAGTTGTTAGTAGTAGACTGAGTAGAAAAAAAAATAGGAACTTAATCCTCAGTAGATTCTACAGTACTCCTAAAATAAAACCTAAAAACCATGGATAGGTGTTAACTAGAATTTATAGCACTTAGTAGATTAGCAGACAAGACAGGGCTCTTTGGTAGATCTACTTGCCCAGACTTCAATTTTCTTCTGGCAAGGATTTGTGAATTCTTGAATTCTGACAACCCCCAGATACATTCTAGCCTCTGTTTGAAACATTTCAAAGTGATGCATGTAAATCCATTATTGCATATTAAACAAAGCCCAGCCTCTCACACTTGGGGTTTCTTTTCAGAGATCCAGAAGATAGATCATATTTTTTCTGTTAATTCTCACTGGCTTCATGGAGGGCAAAGGTTTTTAATCAATTAATACCTTCAGTGTGACTGAATAGGCATGTATTTTCTGGCATAATAAACTACATGCATTTTTATAGTGTCTATGCAGGTGCTGTATGTGTCTGGGGTTAATTGTGAAGCTTGTTCACTTTGACTTCTTTTTGTGTCTGTGATATACACAACATAAAATTTACATTTTAACCATTTTAAGTGTATAGTTTGGTGGCATTAAAGTACATTTACAATGTTGTACAGCCATCACCACTGTCCATCTCATCATTCCATGTTGAAATTCTTTATCCATTAAATCAGCTGTCCCCAACCTTTTTGGCAGCCAGGGACCGGTTTCATGGAAGACAGTTTTTCCACGGACTGGAGTCATGGGGGTGGTGTGTCGTGGGTTGGGGCAGGTGGTGCGGAGCTCAGACAGTGATTCAAGACCCATTTCCTAATAGGCCATGGACTGGTACTGGGCTATGGCCTGGGGGTTGGGGACTGCAGCATTAAACCATAACTCCCCATTCCCTCTCCCTCTAACTCTTGATAACCACTGTTCTACTCCCTGTGTCTATGAATTTGACTATTCTAGGTATATGATTTCTTAGTGAAATCATATAGTATTTGAATTTTCATAACTGGCTTATTTCATGTAGCATAATGTATTCAAGTTTCATCCATGTCATAGCATGTATCAGAATTTATTTTTTTTTGAGACAGAGTCTCACTCTGTTGTCCGGGCTAGAGTGCCATGGTGTCAGCCTAGCTCACAGCAACCTCAAATTCCTGGGCTCAAGCAATCCTCCTCCCTCAGCCTCCCCAGTAGCTGGGACTACAGGCATGCACCACCATGCCCGGCTGATTTTTTCTATATATTTTTAGTTATTCAGCTAATTTCTTTCTATTTTTTTAGTAGAGACGGGGTCTCGCTCTTGTTCAGGCTGATCTTGAACTCCTGAGCTCAAATGATCCACCCGCCTCAGCCTCCCAGAGTGCTAGGATTACAGCCGTGAGCCACTGCGCCTGGCCAGAATTTTTAAGTTTTTTAAGACTGAATAATATTCCTTTGTATGTATATACCACATTTTGTCTGTCTATGGACATTAGGATTGTTTCCACCTTTTGGATATTGTGAATAATGTTGCTGTGAGCATTGGTGTACAAATATATGTTGGAATCCCTGCTTTCAGTTCTTTTGTGTATATACCCAGAAGGGGAATTGCTGAATCATAATGATAATTCTATGTTTAATATTTTGAGGAACTCCAGACTATTTCTCAAAGTGGCTGCACCATTTTATATCCAGTTTCTCCACATGCTTACCAACATTTGTTGTTTTCTGTTTTGTTTTGGTTGTTTATAATAGACATCCTAATGGGTGTGAAGTGGTATTTCATTGTGTTTTTTATTTGCATTTCCCTAATAATATGTTGAACATCTTTTAGTGTGTTTATTGGCCATTTATATATCTTCTTTGGAGAAATGTCTATTCAAGTCCTTTACCCATTTTTAAATTGGGTGGTTTGTTTTTTTGTTATTGAGTCTTAGGAATTCTTTATATATTCTGGATATTAATTCCTCATTAGATATGTGATTTGCAAATATTTTTCTCATTCTGTGGGTTGTGTTCTTACTCTGTTGATAATGTCCTTTGTTCACAAGATTTTTAAAATTTTAATGAAGTACAATTTGTCTATTTTTGTTATTGCCAAGAAATACAAATGTCATGAAGCAAAATCCAGTGTCAGGAAGCTTTTCCTCTGTGTTTCTTCTAAGAGTTAAATTTTAGCTCTTATGTTTAGATCTTTAGTCCATTTTGAGTTAAATTTTATATATGACATTAGGTAAGGACATTTTGACTTCTTTTTGTATTTGACATATCTTTATAAATACAGATTATGGAGAAGATACAACTTGCTTTTCTAAGAACTATGAAACTTCTCCCAGTTTATTTCCTATTGGATTTGGCTTGTTTGTAGTAGATCTTTTAAAATTGTCTTTCAGGGCCCTTGCCCACCCTCAACTGAGATTTAACTCCTTTCTCTCTCCATATGGCTTGTTGATAAGCATCCATCCCTACCTAGTAAAATCATTTTATGTGTTCAGGCAAACTTGATCATCAAGAAATATGGATTCCCAAAAAAATGAAGCTAAGAAGTCAGAAAATTTAGAATGCGTAGCAGCCTAAGTGGTTTCTCACTTAAGGAACTTTGAGTCTACTTTGATTCCTTCCATTCCTAGGGCTACTTTTTCTCTGGTTCCAGTTGTGTTCATATCCTCTTGCTCTCTCCTTTTTAAATGGGGACCACAGTAGTGCAACCTCAGTGCATCAGTCTCCCTTGTAAGCTTTCCCAGCTTCTGGTCTTCAGCCCTTCCCTCACCAGTGGCCTGCACCCTGATTTTCATTCCCCTAGGAGGATAGTTGTCACACAACCTATATTTCATAGATGAATCCCAATGACCATTTTGTCTGTACTAAATAAATGTGTATGGTAGCTATTTAGGAAAAACTCTTGACCCCAAGCTAAATCTTGGGTTTATATGCTTTGAAGATACCCTGTCTTGATGAGGCAATGCGACCTTATGCTGAAATAGAAGAGCTTTCCGAGGTGATTCTTCTCCCTATCCTGTCCTACCGTAAACTCTTAGATTCTCTGTCTCCTCTATTCTTCCTTTTCAAATTAGGAAAAAGAATTTCTGTTATTATTGGCTACATCATGTTAGAGATGTATCCATGTACAAGAGGTCTACCATAAAATTTCTTGGAATAATATTAATTCACAGGTGGTTCTTAACTTAAGGCCCAAGAATAAATAGGCTTTACAGAGTTAGTGAACAACGTGAAATTGTGTGTACAATTATGCATATGTCCTTTCTTTTTCCTTAAAGAGGTCCATCTTTCCTAAGATTCTCAACCAGTCTTTTACTCCCCTCTCCAACATTTTAAGAATCACCAGCTTAGCTGCTTTAGTGCCTCATATTTTTACTCCAAAGCCATCAGACCTTTGAAAATGTTCATTGAGAATCTCGAGCTCCTTTTAGGCTATTCACTATTTGTTTTGGTTTTCAAATGCTATGACATACTGATTTATATCAGCTCCAACTTCCTTACAGTCAAGAGAAGCCTTCATAGCAGATCTTTGCAGAAGATTTTCTAGAGCCCTGAATATCTAGAGTACATAGTGGCAATTTAGGCAAAACCTTCTTTGAGCACCTGATTCCTTAAGCTTTCAGTTACATTCATCACCAATTTTATGCCTTTGAAATAACCTAGTGGAAAGCAAGTAAATTATTGGCCCACTGTTGCTTTCTTCAACCTTCATCCAACTATCAGTATTTTAGCATTTGTGCATGCTCTGTGCCTGAGATTGTGCTAGGCATTGAGGGATACAAAAAGGCTTTTGCTCTCAAAGGACAGAGTAGTGCAAGAAATGGTTTAAGGCAACTTTTTTTTGTCAGCCAAACAGTACTAGCAATAGGATCTGTTGCCATTAAAGAAAGATCTCTGCAGGAGATGAGAAAAATGGTCAGAAAAGGCCATGTGGAGGAGAGAATTGAGTTTGGCCTTGAAAGAGGAAGGATAGGGATTGACTACATTGGCTATATTGTAAAATGTACTCTAAACCAGGACTTGACAGAAAGAATGGAGAAGAATTCCAGAGTTCCTACGAGTCATGTCCTTGGGTCACAGAACACCCAGATGCTAGATGACTTAGAAATACAAGTCAGTCATTTAATCATAGCCTCCATAATCCCTAATGCACTGACTCTCATCCCTGTCCTAATTGTATTGCTTTTGATTCGGTTCACAAGCATAAAGATTTATGAGGAAAACCGAGCCTGATACTTCAGCTTCAGAGTTGTTGGCCCTTGGTGTGCTAGTAAATGTTTAACCACCACCAGGAAGGGTAAGTGGTGGGAAGGGTGGCTGATTTATAATGTTCGCTGAGAATGCTGCCACCATGACCACTAATATCAAGCCAGCTGGCTCTCACAATTCTTGAAATTTAACAATCAGCTCTCACAGGCCAAGCTTGTGTGAGCCAGCTCCAGCACTCAAGTGGTTGTTGAGGAAGACTGAGAGAAGTGGGCTGTAAAGCTGCATGGCAGCATTTTCTGAGCAGAAGGTGAATGTGGTTCACTTTTCCCCATGGGAGCCACCTATATAAACGTTTCCCCCAGGGAAGCTTTGGATCTTAAATAGGGCAATTGAAGCCTCTGAACAGTCCACTCTGAGGACCCCTGTAATGTTTTCTCATCTTAGTACAGGGCCCAAACCATCATACAAGGCAGCCTTTACAGAGACATGTGCTGGAGAGCTGAGATTTAAGACTCTCACGATAGCCTTAGCTCAGTTTCCTGTACTTAACATCATGTTTTTCTGCAACAGCCTGTAATCTTGCACTGCCTCTCTGTAGCCACGAGTGATGGTTGCTGTGGGAACTCTTATTGAGTGTGAGCATATCAAGCATTGGCCGTTTGACGTGCCTTCTTTGTTGCTTTTGTTTAGATTCTGACATTTCAATTGACCTGTTTGGTATGAGTCGTTCGTTCACTGGATTCACTACATCCAGAAAGACATAGAGTCAGAGAGGCAGAGAGGTTTTTCTACAAGCTGCTTATCCTCAGTAATCAACTTTATGCTATAAAGGGCATCTTGAGAAGGCCCGCCTAAGAGGGTGAGCTGAATGATTATGTGCTGCTAGAATGACGACTCTCTTACTTGGACTAGGAGACAAGCTGTACTACCACAGGCCCTAGATAGAGGAGAAAGTATTCTGGATTTAAAATAGATGCAAATATAAGAACAGAAAAAAAAAAGAAAAAAATAAGCTAAAGGAAAAAAATTTTTAAAAAATAAAATAGATGCAAATAGATAAAAGGAAAGAAAAAATAGTAGTTATTGAGGTGGACATTTTTATATGGGTTATTTACTTAATTCTTACATCAATTATTTGGGGTAGGTATAATTATCATTTTATAGATGAGAACACTAAAGAGGATAAGTAATTTGTTCAGGATCACACAGCTGTTAGTGGTAAAGCCATAATGTGAACCTAGGTCTGTCTTGAGCTTTTTCAGTTTTGTCAGGCTGGGGCATGTGTGACAACCTGAGTCTGTCAGATGTTCTGAAGGAAACAGTAAGCCAGAAATAGGAAGGTGGAGGAAGAAGCAGGGAGAGTGAAGATAATAGCGTTTATTCCTGGGGGATGGGGAAAGGTCCTGGCTTGGAAAGGGCTCATTCAATTGAGAACAAAAAGTACTAAAGAAGGACGTGGAGAGTTTGATTGCCAGTCGGGTACAAATGCGTAAGTAGAGGATCCTGGCGCAGTATGATAACTTTATAAATGAGAGAAGAGTCTCTTTATTCCAGTCGAGTATCTTGAGAAGGTCACTGTGAGAGATGAAAGTTTTTCCTACACACCAAAGGAACATGGTAAGTTTTTTTTTTTGTTTTTTTTTTTTTAAGAGACAGGGTCTTGCTCTGTCACCCAGGCAATCATAGCTCACTGCAGCCTCCAACTCCTGGGCTCGAGCAATCTTCCTGCCTCAGCCTTCAAGTAGCTAGGACTACAGGCAAGTACCACCATGCCTAGCTATTTATTTTTATTTTTATTTTTTGTAGAAACAGGGCTTGCTATGTTGCCCAAGCTTGTCTCAAACTCCTGGCCTCAAGCAGTCCTCCCGCCTCAACCTCCCAAGGTGTTGGGATTACAGGCCTGAGCCACTGCACCCAGCCCATAGTGACTTTTTAAAAAATGTTTTTATTTACTTATTTTATTTATTTATTTATTTTTTTGAGACAGAGTCTCACTCTGTTGCCCGGGCTAGGGTGCCATGGTGTCAGCCTAGCTCACGGCAACCTCAAACTCCTGGGCTCAAGCGATCCTACTGCCTCAGCCTCCCAAGAAGCTGGGACTACAGGCATGTGCGACCATGCCCAGCTAATTTTTTTTTCCTATATATTTTTAGTTGTCCAGCTAATTTCTTTCTATTTTTTTAGTAGAGACAGGGTCTCGCTCTTTCTCAGGCTGGTCTCGAACTCCTGAGCTCAAATGATCCGCCTGCCTCGGCCTCCCAGAATGCTAGGATTACAGGGTGAGCCACCATGCCTGGCCTATTTACTTATTTTAATACATAATATATTTATATGGTTCAAATATAAAAGGTAGCACACTGAATTTTAGTTGTTTTTAAAGTAGTTCCATTTCATTAAAAAAAACAAATCTCAAAATTAATGTTCTACATTCAAGCTGGATGAATTGCAGGGGTAGATCACTGGTAGAGAAGAGCTGAGCTTGTTATTCACCTCTGTCACTTTAAGCATTTTCTCCAATTAGGTATGAATTTTGAAATGACCATCATATAAACTTTTGGTCTTCCTCAGTCAGGCAACTGTGAAGTTTCATTGGCGGTACGTAGGAGGAACAGTGTTGGAGATAGTAGGAATTCCAATAGCTGTCAGCTTTTGAAGAGGTTATGGAAGACAGCAGTTCTTGCTTTCTTGGTTTAATCTAAGAAGGATCCTTTAATCCAGTTACTAGAGGAGAGTGTTCAGGTAGGACTTCCCTCTTCAGTTTGTTTTTTAGCCACCTCTTTTCTTCCAGTAGATCTTTGGGAAGTTTGTTTTATTTCCACTGTAACCTCTTCCCCAGAGAGTGGCTCAAAACTGTTTAAGATATACTTGGAAGAGCATGATAACATCAGAGGCCAGAAGTATGGCTATACAAACTTGTATCTCTGTTTTAAACTGTGTTAATTAGAAATGTTTCTTTTCCATCCAGTCTACTGAACAGAAAGAAAAAAAAAAGAAATGATTTTGCTACGTACCGTGACCACATTTTGACTTTTTTTTTTTTTTTTTTGAGACAGAATCTCACTCTCTTGCCTGGGCTAGAGTGTCGGGGCATCAGCCTAGCTCACAGCAACCTCAAATGCCTGGACTCAAGTGATCCTTCTGCCTCAGCCTCCCAGATAGCTGGGACTACAGGCACGTGCCACTGTGTCCGGCTAATTTTTTCTATTTTTAGTTGTTTTTGACTGATTTCTTTCTGTTTGTAGTAGAGACGGGATCTCGCTCTCGCTCAGGCTGGTCTCAAACTCCTGAGCTCAAGTAATCCTCCCACTTCGGCCTCCCAGAGTGCTAGGATTACAGGCGTGAGCCACTGCTCCCAGCCCACATTTTGACTTTTTATAGTGATCCTGCTTAAATAACGTTGCATTCTTAAAAATGGCCTGCCCAGCTAGAAAGGAAGCTTTGCATAGCCCACAAATGGGATTTCTGTTAAAAGATTGTGTTAACAGAGGGATACATACATGAGGCCTGGCAAGGAGGCAGAGACCCCATGTTCAATTACCAGTGAGTTAGGAGGAGAGACAGTGTTTTCTTTCTCCCTACCTGAGATGTGATATGTTTCTAAGGAAAGAAACCTAGGATGGGGAGGACAGAGACATCTGCCTCTTGGTTGGAGCTGAGCAGAGTGCCCTGCCTGCAACAAGACATGGAGAAGGAGAAGTTCTGAGATGGTATTTGTGTATCATGTTTTTCCCTATTCCCATTCCCTTGACTGCCTCTTAGTGTGATTGGATGCCTTGCTCATGCAGGGTAAGAACCTGGGTTTGTTGGATCTGTAATTAGTGCAAAGAAAAGCTTCACAAGGGATGTCTAGGACTTCAACCAAATAAATTTAGTCAGGAAAGTGGGGGCAGCTGCCCAGGGAAATTAAAAAAGTCACTGTCACCACTCCTTAAACCAACTGATGGCCTCTCATTAATTGCCCACGGTGAGGTTCATTATGTGGTCCACCTTGCTGAAGGGCAGTCACCCTGTCAGATCAATAAATCTCAGGAAAGTGGAGAGCCTTTTGGTAGCAGGCTTGAAAGGCATGGGTGGACTGGGAGAACTGGCTTAAATTGGTTCTGAAATTGGGCTTGGTCCTGAAATATAGGAGATGAAAATAGAGGGAAGAAAAAAACTTCTGTGTGTTATGTGCAGGGTGGCTGTATAGAGGAAACAGTTACCTTTTAAAAGGCAGATCACCTTTCTATAGCCTAAGAGATTTTTGTATACCTTTTGGATCATTGTTTCCAAACAATTATTTTGGGTGATGGTGCCCTAGAGCAATATTTAGGTTATCTTGGATAGAAAGTCAATATAAGCACCCAGTGGAGGGAGGGATGCTCAGTCAGTGGGGTCTGTGATTTTCTTACAGGCTACTATTCTAGTTCCTGTCCTGTTGGCTTTTTTTTGTTTGTTTGTTTTTTAGCCACTCTGAGCTATAAAAGTATTCTTAAAAAAAGAAGCAATTCTTGCCTTTAAGGAAGCTCTCAGGACATACTTTTGTCTAAGAATTTTATGCTTTTGAGTGTCCTTAGTGCATTAAGACAGGGAAATGGGTGTCCTCACTTAATGTTCCCCAGATTTCTTCTCTTCTGTGCAAAAGTATAGAAGTTTCTGCTCTTGCCAACAGCGCTATAAAATTGCAAAAGTCATACCTGCCCTTGAGGACTTCACAGTATATATATTAAGATCACTACTTTATTGTTAGACCGTTGCCTGTGTATTGTCCCGTAGACCTCTCTCAGATGATGTATTTGGAGTGCTTGCAGTGCCTGACCCTCCACCTGACCCTTTATAAGCCAAGAAGGACAGATAAACCTTCCTGTTCTCCTTGAACCCCCAGGGAAATGTTATCTCATTACAAATCCATAAATGGTTGGCTGATGACTCTTATTCAGAGTGAGTTTCCACAAGGAGAGCCATGATCATCTAATATCTTTCACTGGTGCCTCAGTTTCATAAAAAAGCAAAAGGAGAACACTCATTAAGGATCCTTAGTAAAGGCAGGACCCTATAAGTCCCTGAGCTCGGCAAATGATTTTGTCAGAAAATCCAGGTAAATATACCCACTAAAGCTCTTGTAGGTGGTCCTCAGCTGAAAATGATTCCAAACACTGTTGATTGCTACCTGGAGTCCACTTAATTTGTCAGGGAGGACTGTGAACTTGTCCAGGGATGGAGAAGAGCACAATGAGAGGAATTGTTGGCATTGACATACTAAGAACTCCTAGCTTAGAGTTACTGCTATATCCGTCTGAATCATTTTTGCCCCAACCAAAATGGAATAGTAAGATCAAAAGGACATAAGTTTACTGCCCATGGACACACATCTTTTTTTGACCAGTTACTATTTACTGAACTTTTTTTTTTTTGCTTTTTTAAATTTTGTTTTTTAGAATAGTTTTAAGTTCACAGAAAAATTGAGCAGAAGGTACAGAGATTTCTCATATATCCACTGTACCCACATACATATAGCCTCCCCAACTATCAAGAAGCAGGAGGCAGGCCGGGCGCGGTGGCTCACGCCTGTAATCCTAGCTCTCTGGGAGGCCAAGGCGGGCGGATCGTTCTGAGCTCAGGAGTTCTAAACCAGCCTGAGCAAGAGCGAGACCCCGCCTCTCCAAAAAAAAAATAGAAAGAAATTAATTGGACAGCTAAAAATATATACAGAAAAAGATTAGCCGGGCATGGTGGCGCATGCCTGTAGTCCCAGCTACTCGGGAGGCTGAGACAGTAGGATCGCTTGAGCCCAGGAGTTTGAGATTGCTGTGAGCTAGGCTGACGCCACGGCACTCACCCCAGGCAAGCGAATGAGACTCTGTCTCAAAAAAAAAAAGAAGCAGGAGGCTTTTAAAACTTCTTATTTAAGAATGTTTTCATATTGCCAAAGATTCTTCAGGTGTCATTTTGAAAAGAGTGCTAGCCTTAGGTCATTAAATATGAAATGTTCAATTTCAAATCAAAGGTTTAGTTTATTATCTCTCAAACAAGAAGCAGTACAATTAATCAAAGTATGAGCCTAAACTATAGGCATAATTTTGCCATCTTTTTTTTTTTTTTTTTTGAGACAGAGTCTCACTCTGTTTTGCCTGGGCTAGAGTACCGTGGCGTCAGCCTTGCTCACAGCAACCTCAAACTCCTGGGCTCAAGCAATCCTTCTGCCTCAGCTTCCCGAGTAGCTGGGACTACAAGCATGCACCACCATGCCTGGCTAATTTTTTTCTATATAGTTTTAGTTGTCCGATTAATTTCTTTCTATTTTTAGTAAGAGATGGGGTCTCGCTCTTGCTCAGGCTGGTCTTGAACTCCTGAACTCAAGCAATCCACCCGCCTCGGCCTCTCAGAGTGTTAGGATTATAGGCGTGAGCCACCGCGCCAGGCCAGTTTTGCCATCTTAATGATAGCTTGTTTATGCCAGCAGCAAAAAAGCCTGGAGAGTGAGTGGCAATGAAATCACCAAAGATGTTTGCCACAGTTTGTTGAGAATTGAATTTTTCCTTGCAATAAGCGGTCCAAAGCCTGGAAGAAGTGGTAGTCGGTGCAAGGTCTGATGAATACGGTGGATAACACAGAGTTTCCAAGTCCAACCTCTGTAGTTTGAGCATTGTTTGTGAGACATGCGATCAAGTATTGTCTTGCATAAGGATTGGCCTGTCTCTATTGACCAATCTTGGCTGCTTCATTGCAAACATCCTTATCATTTCTCCAACTAGTTACTGTAGACATCACTGTAATCCATTTACCAGTTTTCAGGAAGCTGTAGGGGATAATACCAGTGCTGGACCACCAGACACCATTAGCTTTTTTTGATGAATATTTGGTTTGGGACAGTGCTTCAGCACTTCATCTTTATCCAACCATTGTACTGAATGTTTGTGATTGTCAAAAAGAATCCATTTTTCATCACATTTAACAATACGGTGTAGAAATGGTTCGCCTTTATGTTATGACAACAAAGAAAAGCAAACTTCGAGACGATTTTCTTCTGACACTTGTTTAATTCATGTAGTACCCATCTATCCAGCTTCTTTTTTTTTTTTTTTTTTTTGAGACAGAGTCTCACTCTGTTGCCCGGGCTCGAGTGCTGTGGCGTCAACCTAGCTCACAGCAACCTCAAACTCCTAGACTCAAGCGATCCTCCTGCCTCAGCCTCCCGAGTAGCTAGGACTACAGGCATGCACCACCATGCCCGGCTAAGTTTTTCTATATATGTATTTTTAGTTGTCCAGCTAATTTCTTTCTATTTTTTTAGTAGAGACAGAATCTCGCTCTTGTTCAGGCTGGTCTCAAATTCCTGACCTTGAGTGATCTACCCGCCTCGGCCTCCCAGAGTGCTAGGATTACAGGCGGGAGCCACTGCACCCAACCTATCCAGCTTCTTTACCTTGCCCATTTGTTTCAAATGGTCCACGTCAAACTTTGCTGCTATTTCACTTGTAGGTTGAGATGGATTCACTTCCACTACGACTTTCAGCTCATCATTATCTACCTTGGTCTCAGGTCGCCCACATGGGTCATTTTCAAGATTAAAGTCACCAGCACAGAACTTCTCAAATCATTTACGTACTGTGCATTCATTAGCCACATCCTTCCCAAACACTTCATTAATATTTTGAGCTGTCTGCATTTCATTGGTTCCGCGACAGAGCTCATTTTTCAAAATAACTCGAATTTTTGACTTATCCATGGTTTCACAAAAACTGCTCTTAAAAAAAAATATGAAAGATAATCACAAACCAAACCATGTGTTTGAAAGAATGAGGATATACCTTCACAATAAAAATAAAAAATGAAATGTCAGAGATATAGACTGTCAAACTTAGTATTGAAGGAAATCAGACGTTTCATATTTAATAACCTAATTATTTTTCTGACACCTATTTACTAGGCCTTTAATAGGAAAAAAGCAAGTAAAGCTACTTCTTCACATTTGATTTCAAAAGAATATTAAATAAGGGAGCTGATTTACTGGGCTGTTAAGTTTAACTTTATTGAGGTATAATTACTATACAATAAGATAAATTTATGTAACCACCACCACAATCAAAATGTAGAACATTTCCATCACTCAAAAATGTTCTCTTATACCACTTTGCAGTCAGTCTTCACCCTAAGTCTGGGCCCTAGGTAATGACTGATATGATTTATTTTACTATAGATTGGATTTGTCTTTTATAGAATTTCATATAAATAAACTCAGGCAATATGTACTCTCTCGTGTCTAGCTCCTTTCTGAGATTCATACACATCATGACACTCCTAGGTATTTGCCCAAGAGAAAATGAAATATACGTCCACCCAAAGACTTGTACACAAATGCTCATAGCAGCATTATTCATGATAACCAAAAACTAGAAACAACCTAAACGTCCATCAGCAGCTGAATGAATAAAATACAATGGAATATTATTCAACCATAAAAAGGAATGAAATACAGATACATGCTACAACATGGATGACTCTTGAAAACATTATGTAAGTGAAAGAAGATAGTCACAGAAGACCACATACTGTATGATTCATTTTATTTGAAATATCCAGAATAGGCAAATCTATAGAAAAGAAAGCAGATGAGTTGTTGCTTAGGGTTAGGGGTGGAGAACAGAATGGGGAGGGACTGCTAATGGGTATGGAGTTTCTTTTTGGGTTGATGAAAATGTTCTAAACTTAGATCATGATGATAGCTGCACAACTATGTGAATATACTATAACCATTTAATTGTATACTTTACATGAATGAATTTTATGATATGTAAATTATATCAATAAATATGTTCAAAGAACAAAGAAACTGCCAAACTGTTTCAAAAGTAGTTGTACCACTTTTCATTTCAACTGACAACATATAAAACCTACAGCTACTCCATATCCTTGCCATATTTGAAATCATGAATTTTTTTAACTTTAGCCGTTCTAGTGAGTATATAGTGTACTCATTACAGCTTTTTAAAATTACTGGTTTTAATTTGCATGATGAGTAGTGATGCAGCTTTTTATGTGGCCATTATATATCTTTTGTGAAGTGTCCAGATAATTGGTCTATTTTTAAAATTTGTGTTATTTCTCTTTTTTATATTGTTATTTATGAATTTTTTTATTTTTATTTTATTTATTTATTTATTTTTTTGAGACAGAATCTTGCTGTGTTGCCTGGGATAGAGTGCCGTGGCGTTAGCCTAGCTCACAGAAACCTCAAACACCTGGGCTCAAGCAATTCTCTTGCCTCAGCCTCCCGAGTAGCTGGGACTACAGGCACACGCCACCACGCCCGGTTTATTTTTCTGTTTTAAGTAGAGACGGGAATCTCGCTCTTGCTGAGACTGGTCTTGACCTCCTGAGCTCAAGCAATCCCCCTGGCTCGGCCTCCCAGAGTGTTAGGATTACAGGCGTGAGCCACTGCGTCTGGCCTTCTACTTGTTCTTGAGCCAGTTTTAGTAATTAGTGTCTTCAAGGAAGTTAGTCATTCATACAAGTTGTTGAATTTATTGGCATAAGTTGTTCATAATATTCCCGCTTTTCCTTGAAATGCCTATAGGATTTATAGTGATGTCTGCTCACATTCATGATATGGGTAATATGTGCCTTTTTCCTTTTGTTCCTTATCAGTCTGGCTAGAAGTTTGTTAATTTGTGTTAATCTTTCCAAAGAATCGACTTTTAGTTTCATTGATTTCCTGTTGTTTTTCTATTTCCTTGTTTTATATGGTTATCTTTATTATTTTCTTCTGATTTCTTTGGTTTAATGTGCTCTTCTTTTTCTAATTTCATAAGGTGGAAACTTAAGTCATTGATTTTAGATCTTTCTTATTTTCTCATATAAAAATTTAGTGCTATAAATTTCCCCTATGTTAGCCACATCCCACAAATTTTTTTTTTTTTTTTTTTTTTGAGACAGAGTCTCACGTTGTTGCCCTGGCTAGAGTGAGTGCCATGGCGTCAGCCTAGCTCACAGCAACCTCAGACTCCTGGGCTCAAGGGATCCTACTGCCTCAGCCTCCCGAGTAGCTGGGACTACAGGCATGCGCCACCAAGCCCGGCTAATTTTTTC
>CAUYSK010007013.1:0-14021 GCA_963575035.1 Avahi laniger | reverse complement strand
TATGTCAAATGGGTCTAGAAAAAAAACCATATGGACACCATTAATCAGGGACCTTCCTTATTCACTGATTTCCATAGTCTTTCTCATTATCGGGCTTAAATTTCATTGCATACTATATCCCTAGGGAATTTTTCTATACTTTCTCATCTTTCTTTTTTTATAGAAATATATTTTTAAACTTACATCTTTTCTTCTGAATTCTACCCCCACTAGCTGTTGTGCACAGCTTGCCCAAATGTAAACATTTTCCTCTGTAGAAAGATCTTACTTTCAGTTCCAAGGTAATGATTCATCTAAGTTAGGTCCTTTTCATGTGTAAATAGCATTGAACCTCTGAACAATTATATTTTTCTGAGGAAACATAATAAGATGATAATTAAATTGATTATGTATGTTCAAGGTTATAATATATTCCAATCTATGCTGACATGACAATGATCTGTTTGAATGTTTCAAAAAAACAAAATCCAATCCCTATTTTGTTCATGATACTGTGATGAAGAAAAAGAAAATGTTTACATTACAGGCTGAATATTAGCAACTCAGTAGGTGTTTTTTAGATAGGGACACATTTCAAACTCACAATAAAATTTCATATAAATATTTATCAGTTTAAGCTTATATATAGGTAAAATTGGTTCAGAAAGCTTAAGAAAATTATTCGTGATCCTATAAGATACCAATTCTTGCGTAGAAAATAAAAGCCCTAAGTCCATGTTCTTGTTAGTATTTTCCAGTTTGAAAAAAATTGGCTTTAACACAAAGGACACAATTAGGGAATATAGAAACAAAATATTTTAGGTAGTTTCATCAATTGAGGAAAAGTATACTCTACATATGCTCTAATTAACCTCAGTAGCGCAAATAAAAGGTTTAATTAGTTATGTTTCTCACATAATTCAATACAATGAACAAGTGAATACTTATAGAATAATAGCTATATAGTCTTTCTATCTACTCCAGATATTAGCTATACCAAAAAGCCAGCCAACTTACCTGGTCCTTCAGAGGCAAATAAAATGTTATTACTGTCACCTAAAAAAGGTATAATATTTATTGGAATAGGAATCAGATACTTGCTATGACTTTTGGCCTAAAATCCTATATAGCAGCAGATTTTATTAGTCAGATTTTGTGAACATCCAGAACTTAATCTTCTTAGATTTGAAGCAGACCAAATTTGTCTGTTTCTTGTACCTTACGTATCTCATCATTTGGATGGTCCTGATTTTTATCCTTTTTGTTATAATAAAACTCTAATACTAAACATATTATCCCCTGTGTTCTAGAAGTCATTCTAGTGAATGACTAGAAAGGGGATATAGTGGCAATCTCCTAATTTTATTCTAGTAGGTCAGTAGTGCAGGTGGCCTCTGGGGACGTCCAAGCTTGTGAAAGACAGTGCAAATGTGAGCAGTCTTGTGGAGAATTGTGCCTTTAAGTTGTGAAATTTAGCCAAACTCTGAACAGTTAGTGTCAGACTTGTGCTGCAGCTGAAGAAAAGGCTACGTAGATATGGTTTTATACTCTGATATGCTTTGGTATAGGATCACAGTAGTCTTCTGTAGTTAGCACAGGTATTTTGATTTATTCATTACATAATGGGAAACCATTGATGGTTATAGAATAAATGAATAATGCAAACAGGACCATGATTTAGGAATATTAACATCTGATGGTAGATAGACCTGGATAGATGGGAGACAGGAGATATTAGAAATAAGGCACGCTAGAGAATTCTTACTACAGTCGTTTCAGAGAAGATAAAAGTATAAACTTGGCAGAAAAAAGTAGACAGGGGAGATAACTTGTCCCTGATACATAAACAGACATTAGAGAAGAATGAGGAATCAAAATGGATGAAGAAGTTTAGATTTTGCAACACTATTTAAATGAATAGAAGAAATAGGAATACAAAATTCTATAGCCAGGTATACTGATTTATCAATCGATTGAGGACTTGTTAAGTTGATCTGCTTCCACAGTTATTTTGTTTAAAATGGAAGAATCAGAATTTAAATAATTCTAATAAAATACAATATTAATATCACAGATGATGTTTATAATACAAATGGAATGTTTTGAGATAGTCTTACACGGACAAATCTCTAAATGTCTCTGTGGAACATGTATCATTTTTATCAATATTTCCTTAGAAGTAAGCAATAGACTACTGACATCTTATATAACATGTTGTCTGCTGGTATCTTCTTTCACAGCCTGTGTTCTTTCCCCAACTAGATTATAAACTCATGTAGGGCTATGTGATCACCACAGGAACAGTAAATATTGATGACAATAATGAATGCAGTAATGATGCCCCTCACAATTTTTTTTCACAGTCATGTGATTTAAAACTAGTTCACTGAATAATTGGAGGAAGAAAGGGACTAGTGTTTGAAAACTGAACTAGAAACCACATTCAGGTTCGGCTCAAATAAACCTGATAATTTAAGTCTAATGAATAGTGATTCTTATGTACATACTGATATTAGTAATGTTACACAATTACATATGGGACAATTTTCTTGGACATGACCTTGTCTAAATTAATTTGTTTCCCTGGAAAATGTTGCAGCATTCATCATCATGTGAAATTCAGAACTAAATGAGAAGGAACAATGCAAAGACTTTGTGTTCTTCATCTAAAATTATAAAGTACAGTATTTATAATGTATCCAGAATATGTATCTCCCCTTCTCACTAGCTAAGAAGTAGAAAAATGCCCTCTGTATCCATCATTGTGAAAGGAAGGAATGTAAATTATTCTATATCATGATAGTGAGACAGAGAATATTTCCCTACAGATGAACAATAATCCACCCCCAACCCAGAAACCTAAATCCAGTTTATGAGTTAGTGAAAGGAATTAAATCATTTTCTAAAAGGATATCTAAAGTAGCCCAAATAATTGATAATTGACAATGTTAGTATTTCTAAAGTTGATTTTTAAAGGTATTATCTCATGAATTTCATTTTTAAATTCTACTGTTATAAATAATAAAAATATTTTATGAAAAATTATATGAACTATGATTTACTTATTTAAAAGGAAGGAGTGCAATCAAATGTTTTCAGTGTAAGTGACAGAATGATGATTAATTTTTCATATTATATGACTTGGGAGTCCTTGTGTTCTTGTCATTGTTCTTTCTCATTAAAAAGACAAGAGCACAGAATTCTTTTATTATAATTGTGCTTAAAATTAACCACTGAAAAAGAGCTTCCACACATCACACTTCAGAACAGAATTAAACTTGCGCTTTAGGAGATGATTTTCTTATATCTCTCGCTAATTGTCAATTGCCAGCAAAGGGAACACAGACTGCATGAAGCAGCGTCGTATATAAGTCACATTATAAACATTCACATTCTGCTTGTTTCTGCTATTTGAGGTAACCCTTCACTCTACCCTCACAAACAGAAAAATAAATAAAAAAAAGAGTAAAGAAAAAGTTACGGCTTTCAGCTGTTAGCACAGTATGTCCCATCCCCTATGAAACATAGCCCAGTTGAGTGACACAGATAATAAACATGATATGAATGTGAAAATTTAAAATTGAATGAATGAATGAAATAAAGAAAGAAGTATGATAAAGAATGCCTAGAAATGGTCAGTTTCAAGCAAGACTGTAGTTCTGGATTTAGTGACATGGATTAAATGGCTTTGGTTCATTCCATGATCTGCCATCTGCAAGCTGGAGACTCAAGAAAACTGTTAGGTCTGAGAATCAGTGGAGCCAAAGATGTAAATTCCAGTCCAAAGACTGGAGAAGATAAAATGAGATGTCTTCACTCAGCAGGTGGAGCTCTGCACCCCAGTCTTAGCTCACAGGAACAAAGAAAGAAATTCCTCCTTGCTCCTCTTTTTATTCTAGACCCTCAATGAATTAAATCATGCCCGTTGGACATTCAGGAGGTTAAACTACTTTACTTGGTCTACCAATTCAAATGCTAATTTCACCTGGAACCATCCTCACAGACACACACATAGATTATGCTTAATCTGAGAACCCTATGACCAGTCAAGTTGACACATAAAATTAACCATCAGGGTAGGTAATAACTGAGATTTTAGTATGTTCAAGTTTTACTCCAAACATTGTATTCATTGACTGTATCTAACATTGTATAATATCAGTTTTATTATTTCAGAAGGAGATATGGTACATTGTTCAAAATATTATGTATTGCATTGACATTTTATAATCAAATTTGTATTTTAGGGCATTATTATAAAACATATAATAATTAGTTATATATTTTACTTTTTTTCAATTTCAAAATGTTATCGTTGTATTCAACCATTCATATAGGACAAGCACTTTCTTCTCTTTATGTTTCTTAGTTATTTCTAATACTTTTAGCTTTATTGCACATAATGAATTCAATATGAAATTTTGTATATATGAAAGTTTTTTGCTGTTCTGTAGCCTAAATAAGAAAGGTACAATGGCATTGATCAGAACTATAAATAGAACTTGCTTGTTGATTGTTCATCATGAAAAATCTTAGTTGTAGTATATCTTCACAATATTATTATGTCTGATATTTGCCACTTTAAAATATATATGGAACTATTTCTGTGCAGCCATATAGTCATTAATTTCTCATATATTTCATTTAAATTTAAAAATTCAAAAGCTCTTATTCTTTCCATATAAGATATTGACATTTATGTATTATATGCCATTTTATTATTTTTACATATTTTAGTATATGTATGAAAAATACTATTATTAAAATTTTGATGAAATTTGCATAAAACATGGTTTTTGAGCCTCCCAAACCTATGAATGCATAAAACTGAAAAAGTAAATTTCATACTTTATTTTTTATATATATATACTACACTTAATAATGTGTGTGCATGTATGTTTATTACCTGCTTTTTAAATATCTATCATTATACAGATGAAGTAAATGAGGCCACATATGTTTGTTACTTGCTTAATACACCCAATAGACTTAGAATCCTGGTATTTTGGTAATAAAACTAGTTCATCAGAGCCAATGAAATCAAAATTCTACTTGGTTAAATAGGGCAGTAAAAAGACCAAAAGAGGTAAACCTGATTCTTATCAGTTTTAAAAATAATCACATATGTCCTAGCATATTCACTTAAATATGTGAGTAAAAAACAGATACTTTATTGTTTTTCAAAACCCCCTACAAAAGGTAATGCAGTTTAAGGGAGAAAATAACAACATATTTTTTTAACATATGTTGGAAGCAAAATGTGTAATAACAAGAGCAAAGAGGTTGGAAGAAGGAGCCCAAAAGTATACTGCTCTAAGGTTTTTGTAATTCAGGTAAAGTAAAATGATAGTATACATCTAATAAAAAACAATATGAAGATGTTCTAAAGAATCACTGAAATATAAATCAAAAAGTTATACCTAACTGAAAGAAATAGAGAAAGTGAAAACATGAAAACATTTTTTCAATTATATTTCGATTTCAATGTGAATAGTATAAAAACTCCAGTTAAAAGTCTATGAATATGGGCGAGGCGCGGTGGCTCACGCCTGTAATCCTAGCACTCTGGGAGGCCGAGGCGGGCGGATTGTTTGAGCTCAGGTGTTCGAAACCAGCCTGAACAAGAGCAAGACCCCGTCTCTACTAAAAACAGAAAGAAATTAATCGGACAACTAAAAATATACAGAAAAAAGTAGCCGGGCATGGTGGCGCATGCCTGTAGTCCCAGCCTCTCGGGAGGCTGAGGCAGAAGGATTGCTTGAGCCCAGGAGTGTGAGATTGCTGTGAGCTAGGATGACGCCACGGCACTCACTCTAGCCCGGGCAAAAGAGTAAAACTCTGTCTCAAAAAAAAAAAAAAAAAAAAAGTCTATGAATATCATATTGAATAAAGAAAGTAAGGCCAAAATCTAACCTGTCTATAAGAAATCCACTTCATATGTAAAAGGACAAATAGATTTTTTTAAATGATGGAAAAAATAAACCTAACACTAATCCAAAGAAATTAGAATAGTTATATTAATATAAGATAAAGAAGTTTCAGAGCAAAAAATGTAACCATGGTTGAAAAGGAAACTACATAATGATAAAGGCTCAATTCCTTAAGAATACATAACAATTTTAAATGTGAAAAATATCCTAGCTTCAAAATACATGAAGCAAAAGTTGATAAAACTAAATGAAGAAATAAATCATAACTATAGTGGGATATTTCATTAATTATTGATAAAAAATACAAAAATATAAAATTACAGATTATCTCTTACCAACATTTTGAAAAATTCTTCAAGAGATTTTTGAAAATTAACTCCAATGATATGAAAAAAAGAATAATCAATCACAATGAAGTGCATTTCAGCTCAGAAATGCAAAGTTGGTTTAACATTCAAAACTGAATATAATCCATCATGAATTTTCATTCTCAAAAAAGGAAAACAAGTATGATCAATATATACAGAAAAAAAACTGGATAAAATGTAACCTCCACTCAAAATTAAAAACTATCAGCAATTTAGAAATACATAAGAACTTCTTCAATTGGAAGATAAGGAAGTTTTCCTCAAAAAAACAAACTTATTCAAAAGGTGGGCAAAGGAGATGAACAGAAACTTTGCAAAAGAAGACAGAATAATGGCCAAAAAACATATGAAAAAATGTTTTTTAATTCTCTTAAAAAATACATTTCATTGCATTTAGTTACTTGCACTAACTTCTAGCACCCCCTCCAGGCCATTGGAAGTACATCATGTATATTATATTCCCCTATATTGAGAGCCCCAGTAAGTGGCGTCTATTAAGAGCAAAACTTAGCACAAGGAATGGAAAAGGCTTTGAAACTCAAGGCAGATTCCAACTGCATCCATAAAGTGCTTTCTAGTTTCAAGCAAGAGACTCCTCCTTGTACGGCCCTCATTTTCCTAGGTTCAAAATGAGAGGAGTGGGTGATGTTTTTGTTCTTTCACTCCTAATAACTTACGCTTTTGAAATGAATTGATAATATAGATATTGAAATTGATAATCCAGGTGTAATACAACGAAAATCCAATGCTTATCATTTTTATTTTGACCCAAAAATCAATAATGCATGTTGCTTGCTTCCCCTTGACACTGCTCTAGGAAAACTCTATTTGTAGAAAGTTCTTAATTTTTTAATATATGTATGTGTGTATGTGTATGCGTGTGTGTGTGTGTGTATGTAAAATATGTATTTTACATGCCATTATACTAATGAGGATGGAGTAGGTTCCTTAACAGAAACACTCTGATTCCTACAGGTCTGAGTGTATGGACAGCCAATGGGTTTGTAACCCAGCCTGGCCACTGCACGAGGCCATCACTCCAACAAACTTATTTCAAGCCAATGTAAGGCAATGCTCAAAAATCCCACCTAAGAAGGATGGAACACTAAGACTTGAAGACGTGAAGTGGACGTGTGAGCACATGTGCGTGCACACACACGCACACGCATATGCACGAACACAACTGCAACCAATAGGAAAGGCTAAACTGTGCTGATTCTTACATATACTTGGTTCCTGCCCTGTCTAGAAATTAAAAGAGAAGACCGTTAGTGAATCTAAACATGCTCACACAGTAGAATTCTCTTGGGGGATATTTATGACTTGACATTTGTAACACCCTGCCATGTTTCAACATTATCTATAATTTTTAAATGTTTTAATGTTTTGTGGTCTTTAAAAATGAAAAGGACCGTCAAAAACCTACTTAATGCTCCTTGTCTCTAAGGACATGGTATTGCCTACACTTTGTAAAATGTCTTGGCTAAAAGTCAAGTTCTCCTCCCTCGTCTCATTGTCACATCACAGAGCTCCGCGAGGGCTTGGCTCAGTGCCTGACTCGGTGTCTCAATGCAGTGGCACCTTGTTCTGGGTGCTTCAGCCATCGTGGAGAAGAAGGCTGCCTTGAGGGTGAGGCAACCCCCAAGACCAATGCTCAGCGGCCAAGGCCAGCTAGATGGCCCTGTGCTGGCAGCAAGTGCGCACAGACTTGCTGTGAAGAAGGAAAATGTCGCATTACCCACAGACCACTAAAGAAATGAATACATTCCCTTTGGGTTACCCTGATCTTGATCTACTAGTTGAAACTACTCTCTGTGACTGATGGGTTATGGATTGTCTAAAATTAAGTTGGAAAGCTTAGTTATGAAATTTCCATGGGATATCCTGAAATCAGTGCCTGATTTCTTTTTGTCTTTTGCTTGTTTTTTTTTTAATTAATCTTTGTTCTCATATTTTTCTGTGGTATTTGCCAGTGCAGAGCACAATTATCATCATTAATCTGTGCCAGTCATGTTGTATAGGTTTATCTATTTCTTTATTTTACTCTTTTCTCCTCTTCCTTCCCCATTCTTCCTCCCCCACAGGTACCCAATTTAGTGTATTGGATATATGTCCTTAGAGCCTCTGTATCTGTGACAACTACAGTCATGGACTTCATAACATTTTGGCCAATGACAGACCACATATACAACCGTAGTCCCATAAGATTATTATGAAGTTGAAAAATTCCATTGCCTAGTGTTGTTGTAGCTGTCATGATATCATATCACAATGCATTGCTGACATATTTATGGCAACGTTGGTGTAAACAAACCTATTGTGCTGCCAATTGTATGAAAGTCTGGCACATGCAATTATGCACAGTATGCAGTATTTGATAACGATCATAAAAACAACTATGCTGCTGATTTATGTATTTACCATACTATACTTTTATCATTATTTTAGAATGTACTCCTACTTATTAAAAAAATAATAAGTTAACTGTAAAACAGCCGCAGGCAGGTCCTTCAGCAGGTGTCCAGAAGAAGGCACTGTTGCCATAGGAGATGACAGCTCCATGCGTGTTATTGCCCCTGAAGACCTTCCAGTGGGACAAGACGTGGAGGTGGAAGACAGTGATGTTGATGGTCCTGACCCTGCGTAGGCCTAGGCTAATGTGTGTGTTTGTGTTTTAGTTTTTAAAAAAAAAATTTAAAATATAAAAAATAATTAAAAACCCTTGAAAATAGAAAGCAGCTTATAGAATAAGGATATGAAGAAAAATATTTTCTACAGCTGTACATATGTTTGTGTTTTAAGCTAAGTGTTATTACAAGAGTCAAAAAGTTAAAAAATCGAAAAGTTTGCCAAGTTAAAAAGTTACAGTAAGCTAAGGTACATTTATTAGTGAAGAAAGAAAAAATTTTTTTATAAATTTATTGTAGCCTAAGTATCCAGCATTTATAAAGGTGCAGTAACGCCCTAAACATTCACATTCACTCACTACTCACTGATCGATGCACTGAGAGCAACTTCCAGTCCTGCAGGCTCCATTCTTGGTAAGCGCACTACACAGATGTACCATTTTCCATCTTTTATTTTAAATATCTCTTTTCATTATGTTTTATTTCAAAATATTAAGAGGATACAAATGTTTTTCTTAAATGGATAACTTTTGTAATGCTTAAGTCAGAGCTGTTAGTGTGCCCATCACCCAAACAGTGTTCAATGTACCGGTTAGGTAGGTTTTTGCCCCTCTCCTCCTGCCCCCTCCCCCCTACTTGATTTCCAAAGACTTTTACTTCCCTTTAAGCACCTGTGTGGCCATCAGTTAGTTCCAAATTATTAGAGAGTACAAATGGTGTTTGTTTTCTCATTCTTGAGCTACTCCAATTAGGATAACAGTCTCTAGTTTCATCCAAATTGTTGCAAAGATATTAATTCATTTATTTTTATGGCTGAGTAGTACTCCATACTGTGTGTGTTTGTTACATACATGCATGTATATTATACATATATACATATACGTAAAAGCATTTTTTAATCCATTCATGAATTGATGAGCCCTTGGGTTGATTCACCATCTTTGCCATTTAGAATTGTTCTGCAATAAACATTTGAGTACAGGTGTCTTTTTTATAAAATGACTTCTTTTTCTTTGGGTAGATACCCAGTAGAGGCATTGTTGGATAGAATGGTAAGTGTACTTTCAGTTCTTTGAGAAATTTCAATACTGTTTTCCATAGAGGTTGTACTAATTTGCAGTCCCACCAACAGTGTAAAAGCATTCCTTTTTCTCTGCATCCATGCCAGCATCTATTGTTTTTGGTCTTTTTAATAAAAGCCATTGTAACAAGAGTAATGTGATATCTCATTGTGGTTTTAATTTGAATTTCCCTGATGATTAGTGATGTTAAGCATTTGTTCATATTTTTTGAATATTTATCTTCTTTTGAGAAGCTTCTGTTCATGTCTTTTGCCCATTTTTTAATGGAGTTGTTTGGTTTGTTCTTCCTGATTTAAGTTCTGTGTAGAGTCTTAATATTTGCCCTTTATTGGATGTATAGTTTGTGAAATTTCCTCCTATTTTGTAGAATGCCTATTTGCTCTGTTGATTGTTTTCTTTGCTGTGTAGAAGCATTTTAATTTAATAAAAGTCCATTTATTTATTTTTTTTTTGTTGCTGTAATTGCCTTTGGGGTCTCACTCATAAATTCTTTGCCTAGGCCAATATCTAGAAGAGTTTTCCCTACATTTTCTTCTAGAATTTGTGTGGATTCATGCCTTCTGTTTAGTGTTTTATCTATGTTGAATTGATTTTTGTAAGTGGTGAGAGATAGGGGTACTGTTTCATTCTTCTGCATGTGACTATCCAATTTTCCCAGCATCATTTATTGAATAGGACTTATTTTCCCCAGTGTATGTTGTTGTATGCTTTGTCAAAAATCAGTTGGTTGTAGATAGATGGTTTTATAGCTGATTTCTCTGTTTTTTCCATTGGTCTATATCTCTAATTTTGTTCCAGTACCATGCTGTTTTGGTTAGTATAGCCTTGTAGCATAGTTTGAAGTTGATAAATGCAACATCCCTAGTTTGTTTGTTTGTTTGTATGTTTAAGATCGTTTTGGTTATTCGAGCTCTTTTTTGGTTCCAAACAAAACATAGAATTATTTTTTCTAGATCTGTGAAATATGACATTGGCATTTTGAAGTAGATTGCACTCTATCTGTAAATGACTTTGAGCAGTATGAACATTTTAACAATATCGATTCTACCCATCCATAAGCATATGTTTTTCCACTTGTTTTTGTTATCTGCAATTTCTTTCCACAGTTTTTTGTAGTTCTCCTTGTAGAGATCTTTCACCTCCTTGGTTAAGTATATTTCTAGGTATTTTATATTTTTTGTTGCTATAGTGAATTGTATTGAGTCTTTGATTGACTGTGAGCTTGACTGTTGTTGGTGTATAGAAATGCTACTGATTTGTGTACATTGATTTTGTATCTTAAGACTTTGCTGAATTTATTAATCAATTCCAGGAGTCTCTTGTTGGAGTCTTGGGGTTTTCTAGATATAAGATCATATCATCAGCAAAAATCAATAATTTGACCTCCTCTTTCCAGATTTGGATACCTTTATTTCTTCCTCTTGCCTGACTGCTCTGGCTAGGACTTCCAGCACTATGTTGAATAGAAGTGGAGATAGTGGGCACAGTTGTCTTTTTCCAGTTCTTAAGGGGAATGCTTTCATCTTTTCCTAATTCAGTATGATGTTGCTATGAGTTTTTCATACATGGCTTTTATAATTTTCAGATATATTCCTTCTGTGGCAAGTTTTTTGAGAGTTTTTATCATGAAAGTATTTTGTCAAATACTTTTTGTGAATCTTTGAGATGATCATATTATCTTTGTTTTTGTTTCTGGTGCTGTGGTGAATCACATTTATTGATGTACATATGTTAAACCATCCTTACACCTAATTGATCATAGTGAATTATTTTTTTTTGATGTGCTTTTGAATTTGATTTGCTGGTATTTTATTGAGGATTTTTGCACCTATATTCATAACTCATTTTGGTCTGAAATTTTCTTTATTTGCTGTTGTGTCCTTTCCTGGCTTTGGTATCAAGGTGACGTTGGCTTTGCAGAATGAGTTGGGGGAGATTCCCTCACTTTTTATGTTATAGAATAATTTCTATAGTATGGGTAGCAGTTCTTCTTTCTAGGTCTGATAGAATTCAGCTGTGAATCCATCTGGTCCATGGCTTAATTTTTTATTGGAAGACTTCTTATTTACTGCTTCAATCTCACTGTTCATTACTGGTCTCTTCAAGAGTTCTATTTCATCCTGATTGAGTCTTGAGAGGTTGTGTGTTTCCATGATTTTTCCACTTCTTCGTGTTTTCTAGTTTATTTATATAGAGATTTTTGCAGTATTCACAGATGAGGTTTGGTATTTCTGTGGTATCAGTTGTAATCTCCTTTATCATTTGTGATTGAGCTCATCTAGGTCCTTTCTCTTCTATTCCTGTCTAATCTAGCAAGAGGTCTATTGATTGATCTTTTCAAAGAACCAACTTTTTGTTTCGTTGACCTTTTGTATTTTTTTTTTTTTTACATTTCATTTAGTTCTTCTCTGACATTGTTATTTCTTTTCTTATGTTGGCTTTGGGTTCAGTTTGCTCTTCCTTATACAGTTCCTTGAGATGTGACATTAGGTTTTTAACTTGTGATCATTCTCTCTTTTTGATGGAGGCATTTAAGTCTATGAATTTTCCCCTGAGGAATGCTTTTGCTAAACCCCATAGATTTTGATAGCTTGTGTCCCCTTTGTCATTCAGTTAATGGAATCTTTTAATTTCCATTGTAATTTCATTCTCAACCCAATAATCATTCAGCAGCAGGTTGTTTAATTTCCAAGATTTTGTGTAGATTCAAGTATTTCCCTTGCGATTGATTTCTAGTTTTATTCCACTGTGGTCTGGGAAGATACATGGTAAGATTTCAATATTTTTTGAAATTGTTGAGAACTGTTTTGTGGTCTATTACATGATCAGTTTTTGGGAATGTTCCATGTTCTGATGAGAAGAATGTATCTTCAGTAGTTTTGTGGTAGAATGTTCTGTAAATGTCTGTTAGGTCCATTTGTTTTAGAGTCCCATTTAAGTCCAGTGTTTCTTCATTTTCTGCTTTGATGATTTGTACATCTTTGACAGTGGAGTGTTTAATTATCTGGCTGGCAATTACGATGCTACAATTTATTTCTTTGCATAGTGTAGTAGAATTTGCTTTACATATCTGGGACCTCTTGTGTTAGGTACATATGTACTCAGGATTGTTACATCTTTTGGTGAATTGCTTCCTTTACCATTATATAATGACCACCCTTGTCTTTATTTACCTTTGTTGATTTAAAATCAGTTTTACCTAACATCAGAATGGCTATAACTGCTTCTGCTTTTTTCTGGTTTCCACTTGTGCGGAATACTTTTTTCCATCCTTTCACATTGAGTCTGTGTGCATCTTTGTGATTTAAATATGTTTCCTGTAGACAGCAGATATTTAGGTTGTGTTTTTTCATTCATTGAGCCAGCTTATGTCTTTAGAGTGGAGCATTGAGATTGTTAACGTTGAGCGATGAAACTGACATGTGTGATGCTGTTCTATTCATCATGTTGGGTACTACCTTATTGCTTTGGTTGCCTTCTTGTGGTATTGTTTTATGAGTTGTGAGCTTTAACTTTTTGGGTGATTTTACACTGATGGTTATCTATTGTATTCATTTGTTTATAATATAGTTCTGAGTATTTCCTGCAGGCCGGTATAGTCATGACAAAGTCCCTCAGTGTTTGCTAGTTTGGAAAAGACTTAATATCTCCATCAAGTGTGAAACTTATTTTTGCAGGATACAAAATTTTAGGTTGGCAATTTTTCTGTTTAAGAATATTGAAGATGGAGCCCTATCCCTTCTGGTTTGTAAGTTCTTCACTGAGAAGTCTGCAGTTAGCCTCATGGGCTTTCTTTTTAGGTTAGTGGTTACCTTCTTCTTGCTGCTTGCAGAATTTTCTCCTTCATTTTTGACTTTGTCCAGGTTGATTACTGTATGTCTTAGAGATGTCCCATTTGCTATAAATCTTCCCAGTGTTTGATGACCATTTGTATCTGCGTATCTGAATTGGTGGTGGTACCAAGGAAGTTTTCCTCAATGTATAACTCAAATAAATTTCCATGCTTTTAGTTCTTCATTCTTCTCCTTCAGGGGT
>CAUYSK010007012.1:0-38407 GCA_963575035.1 Avahi laniger | reverse complement strand
CAAGATATTTTAGGAACAGAATGGCAAGGGTGGGATTCAAGAGCCCCTGCTTGTTCAATCCCACAGTGAAGATGTCCCCTCCAGGCAGACTTGGGGACCTCATGTAGGGGCCAGAACTCCAGTAGGGTCTCCCCTAGTCACCCCAGTCGCAGACTCCAGGGGCTGCCCCAGGCTGGAAGATATGGAAGGGGCGCTGTAGCTGGGAGGGTCATTCCGTGCCTGGCTCTGGACCAGGCCTCTAAGGCAGCTAAGGCCATGCCCAGTACCGGGGGAGTCCTTCCTGCCCTTTTCTCCATCAAATCTAGATTCAGGATCTCTCTGCAAGCCTGGTCATCCTGCCGGTGCTCCCTCTGTCCAAAATTCTTTGATGCTTCGCCCATTGAGAAGTGGGATTATGTCCCCTGTTTTGGATTTGGGCCTGTGACTCTAGCAGAATGCAGTGGGTCTGTGCTGGGCCAGGTTTCAGGCCCAGGCCTTCAGAAACTGGCAGCTTCTGCTTCCCATCTCTTGGGATGCTCGGCCTGAGAACCCGGCACCATGCTGTGAGGAAGCCAGGCAGCCACATGAAGAGGCCACACCCACAGCTGCGGCTCAGGTCACAGCCAGCATCAGCTGCCCCACCTGTGAGTGACCAGAGGACACCAGCCCCAACCAGTCAGCCAGCCCAGCTGACCTTGCTTTGGAGTGGAGATGGGCTGTCCCTACTGAACACTGCCCAAGTTGCAGATTTGTGAGCAAAATACATGATTATCCTAGTTTTAAGCCACTAAGTTTGAAGTGGTTCGTTACACGGCAATAGATAACTGGAACGCCATGCGTCACTTCCCCAGGGCCGATCCACCACCAAATATCGTGGGGTTTCCTTCTAAATTCCTCTCGAGTCCACGGTCTTCTCTGCCACCCCGTTTGTCCCCTAGACAGCCACATTAGCATCCTGATCAATGTGCTTCCACATACTCTCGAAGCCACAGGGTTGTTTCCTACACAGCAGTCCAGAGAACTTGCTGGAAAGCATATTCGATCACCTCCTGAGCCAGTCTGTGCCCGCTTGCAGTGCTCAGTGCTCCCCGCTGCCCCTGGGACCGCTTTCCTCTTTGGGCTTCAGCCACACTGATCTGTCTCCTCTTCCTCCAGTACCTACGTGGCTTTGCCTCAAGCCCTTTGCATATCCTGGTCGCTCTCACTGAGATACCCTCCCCCACCCTCCTAGTTATTTCTCGCTCATGCCTTAGGTCTCAGCTCACGTATCACCTCTTCAGTGAACTGCTTCTAACCCAGGGGTTCTGAAAATGGGGTGCCTGACCAGCATCGTCTAAGAGCTTGTTAGAAATGCAAATATCCTCAGGCCCAAGCCCAGAGGTGAGGGGTCAGAAACTCTGGGACAGGGCCCAGCAGTCTGTGATTAACAAGCCCTGTAGGTGATTCTGATCCAGGCACTTGAGAACACTGCTCTAAAGCCCCCAGTTGAGGTCATGGACTTTGTTATCTTCTCCCATCCCCGAGTTCACAGGTTGTGTTTGTGATGACCCAGGTCTTTGCGAGACTGCTCAATACCCAAGCACAGGGGCTGCTCATGTTTGGGCATCCCAGCACCTAGCCCTGGGCCTCGCGCATTCCAGGGGCTTAACGGTGCGGGTGGCACAGATTTGACTGTCAACCTCCAGATGGTGTGGGGTGTCCCAGGTATGGGGAAGGAGCAGGTCCTTTTTCAGGTCTGGGACCCTAAAAGTGGCTGAGGAGCAGATGCAAAACTTGAAAGAACTCTGGGAGGCTTCAGCACCTGCAGAGAAAGGGCTGATCAGCAGGCTGGGAAAGGGTGTCCAGGGCCAGGGCTCCTCCTCTTCCTTCCCCTTCCCTGTCCTTTCCACCCTGGGGAGCCCCCAGCTGGCTTCTATTGAGCACCCAGGCAAGCCTTGGTCTATGGACTTTATGTGTTTTATAGCATTTAATACTCACAACAAGCTTCTGAGTTGTATATGATTAATATTCCCATTTTACAGATAGGGAAACTGAGGTTCAGTAAGTTGGCTGAAGTCAGGGTAGGCCAGGATTTGCACCTGGGTTGTGTGACTGTGGCACTGCCCCTTGCCATCGAAGCCAAGCAGAGAACACTCAGATGGGGCCAGAGGTAACGCAGGGGCTGTGTGGAGCCACATGTGTCTTCCCAAGGGCGGCCTCTGCCACAGCAGACTGTGCAGCTGGGAAGCAGGGGGCACAGTGGTGCCAGACCTCAAGAGAAACCAAAAACGTGGAATTTAATATGAAACTCCCTGTGTCAAAATGTAGCAAATGATTAAAATTGCTAAAAACTCAGATTCTTCCAGAGACCAGGTAAATGCCTGCCTTCTGCCATCTATGGGGCAGTCCACTTTCATTCAGGAGCTACCCTACTGGGATGTAGACCCCAGATATTGACTCTTACCTTTGGGCCCCCACTGCGTGGGGCTAAGTTTGCCTGGCCACAGCTGTATCCCCAGCCCTGGGCCTGCATGCAGAAGGCGCTCACCAAATGCTTGCTGATGGCAAGAACCTGGTTAGCTTCTCCACCTCTGAGCTTCTCCCCCTCACCCGCCCTAAGCAGGTGGGGGCGGGTGCTGGTGGGTTAAAAGCTGGCAGCTGGGGCCTCCGTGCCAAGTCCTGCATGGAGTTCGAGCCCGGCATGGCTACTGTCGGCCCTGTAAGTCCACCTGGGGACAGCTGGGGCCAGGCTCACAGCCCACCTTGACTCCTTTCTTTGGTCAGGTGAGTGAAGCTGAGGGTGGAATCCAAACGTGGGACAAGGAGAAGGAGGAAAAGGAAAAGGAAGAAGAGGAGGAGGAGGAAACAGCAGTGGGGGCTGCAGGAAATGAGGCTCCGAGCTCTCCCAGGCCGCCTCTTGCGGGCAAGGCCCAGGCTGAGGGCCCTGCAGAGGTCAAGCCCGAGCTGCACCCCCTGGAGAACAGGTAGGCAGGGGACTACAGCTGAACACAGATCCCTGCTATCAGGCCGGCCCGTGCTGGCTGGCAGTGTGGCCTTGGATGACCCTTTCCTCTCTTGGGCTCTAGCTCCGCATCTGTGAGAGGCTAGACCTGGCCTGAGCCTTGGGTCCTGTTGGCCCTTCTGGGTTAACACCCCATTCCTGCCCTGGCCCTGCTGGATAACTTAGACACTTGGGAGGAGTCTGTGCCCCGAATCCCATCTCCCGTTTGCCCTTGAAAGGGAGGGACCTCCCTGCCAGCCCAGGTGCTGCTGGGGGTGGACATCGGAGGCTCTCTGCTTCCTGGCCACCTCCCCCACCCCGCTAGGTGGGCCCTGTGGTTCTTAAAGAATGACCGCAGCCGGGCCTGGAGGGACAACCTGCAACTGCTCACCAAGGTTGACACCGTGGAGGACTTCTGGGCGTAAGTGTCTGCCCCTATAAGGGTGGGATGGGCCGAAGCCCGACTCCTTCTACGGGGGTTGCTTCCTACACAGCCTTGCCCATCTTCCCTAGGGCCTTTGAACACTGGTCGAGGGCTGGGGCTGGTGGGTGCTGCCCAGAGGGCACTGGGGTTGGGTCACAGCCACCCCTCACCACCTTCTAGGGCATAGGAGAGAGCCTAGTGATGGGGAGGAGCGGGAAAGTGACCGCCAACTCTGCCACTCCATGGCTTTGTGACCTGGGCAAGCTCCTTCCCTCTCTGAAACCGCCTCAGCCACAAAGTGAGGATGTCCTGGGTGCTCCAGGCAGGGCTAGAGAAAAGGGCTGCAGAGGCCCTGGCGGAGCATGAGAAGGCCTGGGGCTGTAGCAGGAGGGTGCCCAAGGGGCTCAGGCTTCACTGTGAGGGATCCAAGGAGAAGGGGGACCGAGGGCTTGGGTAGGTGGGGCGGATCCCAGGTGGCAGGCCAGCGTAGGCAAAGGCTTGGAGGCCCAAGGCCTGAAGGTGGGTGGGAAGCTGGGGTCTGGTGAGGAGTGGGGTGGCTGAGGCCAGCTGGAACCAGGCCTTAAAAAGCCTTGACTTTCAGCACGGGGTGGGGGGCTCTCTCCAGGTTGTACCATCACATCAAGCTGGCCAGCAAGCTCTCTTCTGGCTGTGACTATGCCCTGTTCAAGGCAAGCTCCGCTCTCCCCTTTCCTCCCCCACGCCGACAGGGGGCTGATCCTTCCTGGCAGCCGCTGCATTAATCCCTCACAGAGGGCGTGGGGTGCCACGGACAGCCTCTCTGAGCCCAGATGTGACTTCCGGTTGGAGGAAAGGCTGCACAGAAGCCCAGACGGAGCACGTCAGGCCTGAGCTAGCCGCACCTCCAAGGCCATTTGAGTGGGGAAGGGGAAGTGGGAAGAGGCTAAGGCAGGAACCCAGGTTTCCGGCCTGGCTCCTTCACCAGGACGCTCCTTGATGTCCACACCCACTTTTAGAGGTGCTCACTTTAGTTTTAAAGATTTCCCAGGTGACTTCTGCCCAGCAGCGTATGGGGACCATACAGCTAAGCCCGGGATGTCTACACTTGCCCAGCTTGGGGTCTGACGCGCGCGCGCGTGCACACACACACACACACACACACACACACACACACACGGCTATAATAGGTGGCCAGTATTGAGGCTCAGGGCCCTGTGGGAGTTCAGAAGAGCACCTGTGTGGTGGGCTGGGTGGTGGTGGGACCTGCTTGTACAGAGGGAGGAAGGTAAGAGAGAACCTGGCCTATTTAGACTGGGGAGGTAGCGGGGTCCCCACTTCTCTTTGAACAAAGGGTGGCAGTTGATTTGCCATCTACCTCACAGGATGGCATCGAGCCCACGTGGGAAGACAGCAGGAATAGGCGGGGTGGCCGCTGGCTGGTCAGCCTGGCCAAGCAGCAGCGCCATAGCAAGCTGGACCAGCTGTGGCTGGAGACAGTGAGTGGGGGAGGGGAAGGAACGGGGGCAGGTCTCATGGTGGCCTCAAGGACGGGGCAGTCCCTGTGCCCCAGGTCTCACCAATCCACCCCCACCCCTCGGCCCAGCTGCTGTGTCTGATAGGGGAGAGCTTTGAGGAACACAGCAGTGAGGTGTGCGGGGCCGTCATCAGCATCCGCACCAAGCGGGACAAGATCGCTGTGTGGACGAGGGAGGCGGAAAACCAGGCGGCCGTCCTGCACATCGGGTGAGGGGCTCTCTGGCACAGGGTGGGGGCTGAGGCTCTTCTGGGGGAAGGTAGGGAGGTGGCTTGGCTTGCAAGGGAGACCTCTGGATCTCTGCATACCGTCTTCCCCTTCTTCATTACTCATCTGTATAAAAGGGATTTGGAATCTAGACTTCCAGCTATTTCTAGCAGTAGAACTCTCCTTTTGTGTTAGTCATATTTTGGGTTTCCACATGGGTAAGGTACAAAACAAGAGGGGCTGGGGCTGGAATGAGGGCAGGAGTTTGGTGGGCAAAGGACACCCTCTGCTGACTACTTGTGTCTCCTGTCCCCTGTGTGCTTCCATCCAGGCGTGTGTACAAAGAGCGCCTGGGCCTCTCCGCAAAGACGGTCATTGGGTACCAGGCCCACGCAGACACGGCCACCAAGAGCAACTCCCTAACCAAGAACAAGTTGGTGGTGTGAAGGGGCCTTGGCACCTCTCCTATTTAGTGGGACAGCCATCACCTAAGCTTCTTACTGCTGCGTGGGGAGCAAGACTTGGGGGTAGACAGCCTGGTTCTTACCAGTCAAGTGAACAGAAATATGCACATTTCAACATAAATTGGGGCCCAGACTCAGGAGTGCAGTGGTGGCAGCCTAGCTTTTCCTGGAGCCACACAATGGACAGGGTGGAGGGAACTCCTGGGGTTCCTTGTTTCAGCTGGGTGTGGGTGGACTAACGAGATGAAGCTTAAGCACCTTTGTGTTCTTGTTCTAAATAAATACTTCTGAACAAAATTGGAATTGTTTTTAGGGAGGGCTCCCCTAAACCTCGATCTGCCACTGTCCTGCCTTGAAGGGGCTCGTCTGAGATTCCTGGGTGCTAAGGAGCCGGATCAGGGCCCAAGCTGGTAGAGGGGAGAAGGGTATGGCTGGGGGACTGCAACCACCAAGGGGGTTTGAGCCAGGGGCTGGGGCATATGCCCCTAGCAAGACTGAAGGGGCAGAGAGCAGCAGGTCTGGTCCCCACGAGACCCAGGTCCTCGTCTGGCCTGAGTTTGAGGCGTTACAGATACAGTGTGAAAAGCGCTTCTGACTCGACTCCCCTGTAAGAAAGGGTCCTGCACGCGTGTTCAATTCCATCCCAACCACCATCCCCACCAGTTCACCGGAGCAGTTACTCTTCCCCGGGATGGGCTCCAACAGCCGGCCCGGGCCGGGGTGGTTGGCACTGAGCCTTGCGGGGCTGGAGGAAGTGGGGTTTCTCCTGGCCACGGTCTTGCCCACCAGCAGCAGGCGTCTCCTGCGGGTCTAGGAAGGGCGCTGGGGAGCTCAGGGCCGAGGCCGGACCCACGGGCGGGGCTCCGAGGGAACGAGATCTGGCTGGCGCCGGAGCCTGGCGGGAGCGGGGAGGAACCAGGTGGAGTGCAGTCTGGAGGAGCTGCAGGGTCAGCGGGCGGAGGCGGAGCCCGGAGGGAAATAAGCCGAGCTGTGGGGGCGGAGCCAGGTCCGGGGGCGGGGCTCCGGGCTAGGCTGTCCGGACGCCGAGGGCGGTCCCTGCGGGGCGGGCGGGGCCCGACCGGCGCTCTGTGTGGCCGCGGCCATGAAGCCGCAGCCGCCCGGCTAGGCCCCGGGCGGCTCTAGCCCAGGGCGGCCCGCGGGGGCCTGCGCCCGGGCCGCGGCTCAGGTTCCCTGGCCGGTGGGCGGCCGCTCACCATGCCTGGCAAGCACCAGCACTTCCAGGAACCCGAGGTCGGCTGCTGCGGGAAATACTTCCTGTTTGGCTTCAACATTGTCTTCTGGGTGAGCGCTGGGGTCTGCGCGGGGCCCTGTGCTTGGGGTGGCGTGAGAGAGAGCTTCAGCCCCCTACTGGGGGCGACCACTCCCTGCCTCAAGAGCTTAGGGCTCGGACTGTCCCTCCTACTGCTTCCTCCCACCCCTACTGCGGCTCACTGGGCTTCCCAAGGGAGCTACGGAGAGGCCCGGATTGCTGGGGGGCGGGTCCCCACTTACGGCGCGGGTGTCCGCGTGTAATTCCGAGGCACGATGGAGAAAGAGGAGGTGCTTCCTTGAGGACGCCAGGGGCCTGCTAGGTGCGGGTCGCCCCGTCTCTTGCCCAGCCCCCTTGCTACCCTAGGAGGTGGGGTGTGTGCCAAGCCCCACCCCTGGTTTAGTTGGAGAGGGAGGAGATTCTGGCTGGAAGGGAAGGGCCAGGCCCACTCATTGGCCTCCTTGCCCCTCCAGCACCTGGCTTCTGCGAAGCGAAGCGAAGCGGGGTGGGTCCCAGCCCTCCCCTCACCCCATTCCGGTAGTAGGAGGCCGGCTGGCAGGGAGAGGCAATATCTAGTACTCAGCAGCAGGAAGGGATGCCCCCATTGAGAGCCTCGGAGCTGGCCCTGGGGAACAGAATTCAGCATTCCACAGCTGTCAGAACCGAGGCTTCAGGGCGGGGCCGTCGTTGCCCAGAGAAGGGAGCTGCTGGTGCCCCTCCCAGGGTGGCATCTGGGCCCTGCCAAGTCATCTTTTCCATCTTGCCAAAGCTGCGGCCTCTGCAGGCTCCGCTTGCAAGGCCTTGGGTCTAAATGCCAGGGGCCCTTCCACCTGTGTCCAGCAGAACTCACAGCCCTGCCCTGTACCCACGTTCCACCACCGAGCTTACTGTGTGATGGGTGTCCTCTCACCAGCAGTGCTCAGCTCTGAAAGTTGCTGGGAGCACTGGGGAGGAAGCCAGGAGGCCTGGGTGTAGCAGACCTAGCTGTGAGACTTTGGGCAAGTCACCTCTCCCTGGGCCTCAGCTTTCTTGCCTGGGGGAGTGGGGATGATGAAGAAGTCTGTCCCTCAGGTCTGTTAAGCAGATTAAATGAGTTCTGATTTGTTGTATTCTCACACTGCCTACCTTATTATTATGTACAGTTTTACAGATGGGGAAACTGAAGGAATAGGCACAGAGAGGTAGAGTCATTTACCTAGGGTCACACAGCTAGAAAGTACAGAGCCAAGGTGACAGCCTAGTGGGCGGGGGGTAGAGGTGAAGCAGAGCAGTGAGCAGAGGTAACCTGAGTGCCACGGGGGAGAAGGCTTGGAGCCCAGGTTTGTTCCAGGGCTCCAAGCGGGGGAGTAGGGGTAAGGAGCTAGAGCTAGAAGGCCAGGGCCCTGGGGCTGAGCATTTGGGTTTTATGGTCCGGCAGCATTGAGCAGTGTGGGCTTCAGAGTAATGGGTCTGATCTGGCCTTTGTACTGGAGGCAGCACTGTCTGGCTGCCATCGGGAGGGCGGGTGAGGGGCAGGGCCTAGAGGTTGGGGGGTGGGCAGGAGGGCTTTGGCAAAGCTGGGATGGTGGGGGTGGGGAGAGTAAGGAAGGTTCCAGGGAAAGTCCTGAGGCTGAGTTGACTGGGCTGGCCCACTTGGGGAGGTAGGGGAGGTTTCAGGTTTGGGTCAAGGTGGCCTAAGGGACGGGCCTGTGAAACAGGCCCACAGATGTTTTTGTTTTAATGTCAAGCAAACCCTGGTGCAGCTCCACTCAGAACCTGCTAGTGGTTTCTCGTGGCACTAGAACACCGTCCAGACTCCTCCCTATGACTTCCGGCCCTGTGGGATCTGGCCCTGCTGCCCTTCAGTTTGTTCTCGCACCATCAAACATGGTCCTATTACCTCAGGGCGTCTGCCTTCGCTGGTCTCTGCCTGGAATACTCTCCTTCCTCCTGTTCCTTTTCATCATTCAAACCTCACCACCCTCCCTGCTGCCCTTTCTAAAGCACACCCCCAACCCCTAGTCACTTCCATGTTGTGTCACCCTGTTTGATTTTCTTTAAAGGATCTGTTAGTGTCTGAAATTTCTCTGTTTGTTTGCTCACGGTCTGTCTCCCCGCTGGGGCGGAGCTCCGCGAGGGTGGAGAGCCTGTCTGGCCTTTTCCCCAAAGTTGTTCCAGCACACAGAACAGTGCTGGGAACACGGATGTGTTTGCAGCAGCAGGTGGCCTTAGGGGTCAGGAACTAGTGCAAGGTTTGGGTGGAGAGCAGGAGACACCGGTGTCTTGACGGGGTGGCGAGTGAGCGTGAGGAGGAAGGGCAGGAGAGGGCAACATCCTGCGGGAGGGGGTGGGGTTGAGCTAACCAAGGAGGGGTTCAAGAAGGAGAAAGTGGTAGTCAGTGCCCTGTCTAAAGGCCTGGGACAGGTCAAGTGGCATGAGGCAGGAGAAGTGATGTTTGGTTTCACATCAGCAGAGCCAGCATGGGGGAGGAAAGGGAAGACTGTTTCCAGAGAAAGAGTATGGCAGTGGGAGGAGTCCACGGTCAGGGAAGGGAAGGCTTTAAAGGCCTTGAGTGTGGCTGCATGCTAAGGGGAAGGAGCCTGTAGAGAAAGCAGATAGATGGGGGTGGCCTGAGGAGCGGGGCCATGGCCCTGGGCTTGGGTGGGAGTGGCCTTTCCGGCCCTGAGACTGGGTACACAGGCACCCGCCCAGGGTCAGGCACTAGGGGTAGCCATCCTTGACATGTGGGGCTCTTCCCACCAAAGAATTGAGGCAGGCTGCTGGGGACGATGAAGCCAGTGGAGTGGCATTCGGGCTGCTCTGGTGGGGAGTCAGTAGCTGGTGTTTAGGAGGTCCAGCAGAGCTGTGGCCACGTATCGTCTAGGGCAAAGCCACTGGCCCAGGAGAGGCCCTCGGCCAGACCCTGTTCTGCGCTGAGAGTGCTCATCATGCAGGGGTGCTTGGTTGTGAGCCACAGAACTGACTCTGGCAGATGGAGGACAATGTGGTGGAATAGGGCAGGGAGGGGCATTGAGGGGCATAGGGGTCACAGGGCAGCAGGAGGGCTGGACTTGGGGAGGCACAGAAAGGAGGGCAGGGGCCTGGAACCCCAGCGCAGGCGGGGGACAAGGGCAGAGGCTCAGGATGCTGCTGCCGCTACTTGGCAGGAGTGTCTCAGCCACTGTCCCAGTTTCGTGTTCCAGGAAGGGGCCCCTGACATCTACCCCAAGGCTAGGGGAAGGTCAGTCCTCCAGGCTGTGTCCTGGGGGAAAGAAGCACTGATATGTGTTCTTGGGAAGGTGGAAAGTACCCTGGATCCTGTTCACAGCCCTGGTGCCTCTTGCACTCTCCTCGGCTTCCTGAAGGCTGGAGCACTGGGAGGGATGAGCGAGGGTCCTGGTGCTGGCGCCCAGCCCTGAGCTCTTCACTGCTGCCCTTGCAGGTGCTGGGAGCCCTGTTCCTGGCCATCGGCCTCTGGGCCTGGGGTGAGAAGGTAAGGCAGTGGGTACCGCGTGGGGCTGCCATGGGGCAAGGCGGTGGGGAGGTCGGCCCCCCACACCTGCCTCTGCTCTCACTGGCACAGGGCGTTCTCTCCAACATCTCGGCGCTGACAGATCTGGGAGGCCTTGACCCTGTGTGGCTGTTTGTGGTAGTTGGAGGCGTCATGTCGGTGCTGGGCTTTGCTGGCTGCATCGGGGCCCTCCGGGAGAACACCTTCCTGCTCAAGTTTGTGAGTGCTCCCTGCCCTCCAAGATCCCCTGGGACCCCAGGTGCCTCCCATCAACCGACTAAGCACTGACTAGCTCTCATAATGTAATAGGTGCTTAGTAATGGGGAGCTTTATTATTGTGTAATAACAACAGTGATAATTATTATTAGATTTGTGTTATCTATATTTATTAGGATCCTTTCTGTGGCATAGTAAATGACTGAAACCTAGTGGCTTAAGCATAAAAGGGTATTTATTGGCTCACACAAGAAAAGCCCAGGGTTGTGCTGGCCACACGTGCATTTTGATCTAGGGGCCACTACAGAGTCATTCAGCCTGGTCTGTTTCTCAGCTTTGTTCCCCCTGGGTTGGCTCCATTCCCAAGGGGTAGCCCGAGGCTCAGGAGCAGGGGTGGCCTCCCCCTGCGCTCCTAGGAGCTCTGCTGGAGGCGGAGGGCTCTTTTCCCAACACTTCTCTCCTTTAATTGTATCCCCTTGGCTCTGATTGGCTGTCTCTGGACCAATCCCTGTCGGTGGAGGGGGAGGCAGTGCTCTGATTGGTGAGCTTGTGGCACACCCCCTCCCGTATCTGGGAGTAGGGAGAGGTGAAACTAAAGGTTTGCATGGAGGGGGATTTTTCAAAGAAAGCAGGGTGTGATTACCAGACGAAGGGGGACGCATGGATGGGCAAGAACAGCTCTGCCTTTTACCACCATAGAACGATACCAAAGTAAGAGAAGGAGGGGACTCTGGGCTCCTTTGGTCTTGGTAGAGGTGGGGGTGGAGCTCTTCCCTGTGGCAGCCCCAGACTCCAGGAGGTTGCCAGAGCCCTGCCGTTCCAACCCCTGCCATCTGTGTGCCCCAACCCCAGTTTTCTGTGTTCCTCGGCCTCATCTTCTTCCTGGAGCTGGCAGCAGGGATCCTGGCCTTTGTCTTCAAGGACTGGATTCGAGACCAGCTCAACCTCTTCATCAACAACAACGTCAAGGCCTACCGGGACGACATTGACCTCCAGAACCTCATCGACTTTGCTCAGGAATACGTGAGTCCGGCATCCAGCACGGACCACACGTGGGAGGCACCTGCTGGCCAGACAAACGAGGGAGCAAGTTTCCTGCGTGCTGGGACCATCTCCCAGGCCAGGAGGCTCCAGAGAGGAGACCCAAGAATGTCCCTACTGAGGAGAGCCAGACCCTGGCGATCCCCATGGGTCCCCATTTTCCTGGCCCTGTGGGAACACAGCCTTGGGAAACAGAAGCCAGAGGTTCCAGACTGGCAGCTCCCAGGCTAGGCCTTGCACGACCTAAGTGGAGGAAATTTGACATAAAAATATACATTTCCCCTTCTACTATATCCTGGGCCCACAATATCAGCTGGGCTAGTACAGGGGACTCTCTGCTGCTGTCCCCAGCACTGTGTGTTTTATTCCATGTCAGCCCTTTTCTCTCTTTTACATTATGTGTTTGGCCTCTATACATATTAGAGTTTGAGGTCCCTGACTGGAGCTCTGCCCTCAAGCTTGCAAACCTAAGCCCTGTGAGGAAGCAGGCAGACAGCTCATGAAACACAAAATGCCTTCCACCTGCACGTTCCTGCCCACTCACACCCAGCCCCACCCACGCACGGCCCCACACTCAGTCATGCCTGATCACACCCACATACGGGCACGGGCCTTTGGCGCCATTCACCACTGAGAGTCAGCTCTGGGGTCCAGAAGTGGACCAGAGCCGGCGCCTGCTCTGAGGAGCTCTCAGCCCAGACAGGCCACCAGGGGTTGTGATGTGATTCATTCATTCAGCACAGGATTGTTGTGGGCGCACTGTGTGCGAGGCCCTGGGCCGTGTGCTGGGGATTCAGTGGTGAAAACTGAGACCTGTCCTCATGGGCATGGCAGTTGGGAAAGAGACACAAAAAATAAGCAAACAGACAAACGTGTGTGTGCACGTGTGTGTGTGTGTGCATGCGTAAAACTATAAATTGTGGTAAGGTAAGAGCTGAAACGAAGGGTGGAGAGAGGAAGGCCTCTGAGGGGTGACCTTGAGGCCAAAGGAGGAGGAGGAGCAGGGGCTGAGGGGGAGGAGAGTGTTCTGTGGGAGCAGCTGGCGCCCAGCAGGTGCAGGGAGGCAAGTGCAGACCAAGCTGTGCTCCACCCCATTCACCGCCCAGGCCTGCCCCGAGCTTGAGCTGTGGGCCGCCCCATGCCCCTCACCAGACCGTGAGCTCCTTGGGTCATCGCCATGGCCCCTGCCCGGGGAGCAGCACGGGACATCTTGGGTAGGGGTGATGGGGCTAGGGGCTGATGCCGGCAGGCATATAGGAAGTAGATGGGCTGGCTGTGGGGTGGCAGGGAAGAGAGTGGGCAGGAGTCCCCTCCTGTCCCTGCACTGAGGAAGAGAGGTCTTTGTAAAATCTCTGAGCAAGTGTGGGGACACCCAGTGCAGACACAAGGTTCAGTGGTATCTGACCCCACAGGGCTGGGCCCAGCACCCACCCCTCAGGGAGGGCCGGAGGAAGCCACAGTCCTCGACCAGTATCCTCGGCCCCTTCCCTTCCTTTTTCCAGCTTCCCGGGTCAGGGGCAATCCCAGGACCCCTTCCCAGCACCCCTTGACCTCTGTCAGCGAGGTTGGGCCCAGGCTCGGCCTGTCTGCTGTGGGGGGGGTGCCCACCTGCCTGGCTGTCTCTAGGTGCCCTCCAGACAGCCCTGTCTCCCTACAGCTGGGGCTGGTCCCCAGAGAGGGTGAGCTTCCTGGGATAGGCCTGGCTCACCCAGGGCTCTCCCCTGCCCCCCAGTGGTCTTGCTGCGGAGCCCGAGGGCCCAACGACTGGAACCTCAATATCTACTTCAACTGCACTGACTTGAACCCCAGCCGGGAGCGCTGTGGGGTACCCTTCTCCTGTTGCGTCAGGGACCCTGCGGTGAGTGGGGCCGGGGGAAGAGGGGTAGAGGTGCTACCATGTGCAGACCCCATCTGGGACATGTTCCCCCGACCCCCAAGGGCCCTGCTCGGCTCTGCCCTGGGGGAGAGGGTGTTGGGGCAGTCCTTTCACACGGAGGCTCTGAGGCCTGTGGAGCTGGCGCTGCTCTCGCTGATCGGCAAGACGTGACTATGGCGATTTGGAAATGGCAGGCCCCGGGGGATGGGGACTGGCCCAGAGGCCTCCTTGTGCCCTGTGTTCCCAGCTAAACGTCTGCTCCTGGCCAGCTGGAAGGTTGGCCAGGGGCTGGCGTCCCTCTCATTCATGGGTGCATGTGGCAGGGTTGCCTGGGCCACCACCAGTCACCAACCCACTGCCACCATGCTGGGATGGCAGGGGGTGAGGGGCGCCCACCCTTCTATGGATTTTTTCATTGCAGAAACCTCTCACAGTGACACTTCTTCAGTCACAGTTCATCTGGGGTGCCAGGGGCCAGGTTTCTCCCCATTCTTATAAAACTCCAGCAGGCAGCATCCCCAAACAGGAGGCAGGTCCAAGCGGGCGTTTGTAGCCAGTGCCTTGGTGACTGGGAGTGAGGCACATGGGCCTCTGGGAGCCTTGCTTAAGAGCGGTGGATGCACAGAGGCCGCGGTTCCACCTGCCTCCTCTGAGAAGGGAGCGCCTTCACCGTGCCTGGGCACCACGGACCCCTGTGGGATGCCCCCCCGCCAAGTCGCTAACGGCCTGTTTCCCCTCAGGAAGATGTCCTCAACACCCAGTGTGGCTATGATGTCCGGCTCAAACTGGTAAGAGGGTGGGGACAGCTGGGGATACTGGGAAGGGACGGGAGGGCTCTCCCGTTGCTCCTGTGCGAGGTCTCAGGCACTCTGGGGAGAGGGAGCCGAGCCCTGGGAGCCCGCCGGACACCCAGGCTGGTGTGGTGCTGTGGCCCGGGCATAGATGGATGTGCCCGTTCCCACTCTGCTGAGCACTGCCAGGGGCCCAGCACTGCGCTAGGCACTGGGGATCCAGCCTTGATGAGACAGCAGAGTCTCTGCCCCCGAGGAGTGGAGGGAGAAAGACCGTAGCTCGTAGGTGAAGAAACGTGGACAAGCAGGTGACAACTTCAGCCGAGAGCTTGGAAGAAAATAAGGGAGGTGATGGGAGAGGGGCTGGGTGGCCAGGGAAGGCCTCTCAGAGGAGAGGCGTCCGTGCTGAGACCCCATGAGCCAGCTCCTCGGAGGCCCCGTGGCAGCACTCCGGGGTGTGGACCTTCAGCTGGAGGCCCTGGGGCCGTGGCGAGCGGGGAGGGAAGAAGCGGGTCTGAGAGGAGGCCTGCAGTGGCAGGTGGCCGAGTCTGTGCCTGCATGTCCCTAGGAGCTGGAGCAGCAGGGCTTCATCCACACCAAAGGCTGCGTGGGCCAGTTTGAGAAATGGCTGCAGGACAACCTGATCGTCGTGGCCGGAGTCTTTGTGGGCATTGCCCTCCTCCAGGTACTGCCGTGGCTCCGATGCCCCTGCCCTTGCCCGGAGCCTGCCCTGACCTTGCCCTCACTTGACCTCTATCTTACAGATCTTTGGCATCTGCCTGGCCCAGAACCTTGTGAGTGACATCAAGGCAGTGAAGGCCAACTGGTGAGGCTGCCCCAGCCATGACCACATGCCTGGCCTCTGGGGACCCCCCGCCCTGTCCCTCCTGCTGTGCTCCCGATGGACTGGCAAGGCTGCAGAAGGCATTCCTGCTTGAACCCGAGCCCCAAGGGGGGCCCGTCGTGCTCCTGCGCTGCCTGCTGACCAAGAAGCCTCTGTGGTTTTGCCCGGGCTGCTTGTCCGGAGCCGTGTGCATGGAGGGCATGTACGTGTGTGTGTGCACTCATGCACACACAGGGAGCCACCGTCTTGGTGGTGTTGGGGTGGTGGGCTCTCGAGGGGACTAGGAAGGGCGCCGCTCGGAGATGCAGGCCAGGTGGGGCAGGAGGTGCTGCTATGGGGACCTGCCAGTGTCCTCCTGCATCCCCCGCCCACCCTGGGACACATTTCCCTGGGCGAGGCTGTGTGGGGCAGTTCGTGGGGACTGCTGTTGCCCGGGCCGCTGTCTCACGTGCCCCAGAGCTCTCTTTACTGGCTGTGACCTTGAGCCTGCCAGGAGCCCACCTCAGCCTCAGTGTCCCAGACTCTGAAATGGGCCCCAGCGTTTTCTCTCTCTTGCTTGCCTCTCAGGAGCAAACATGATAATGGCTAGAAACTGCTCAAATAAACAAAACTTTGAAAACCACTGGCTCATGCCACCGTCTTGGAGGTTCTTCCAGCTGTGAGGCCTCAGCAGAACTCTCCATTGGGACCCGTTGGGACCCTCGTCCGTGTGGCTGTGGGGAGCCTGGGAGGAGGGGCAGGGCACCATCTCTGGGACACTTCGTGGGCACAGTGATCTAGATTTTGGTACCAGCTTCCATAGATGTAGTGAGGCCAGGCTGGGCTCCCCATGAGGTAACCTGGAGCTGCTGGTGAGGGGGCAGTGGGGGAGGGGCAGAGGGCACGGACCCCTGGCCCTGCCCTGCCAACATGTGCAGCCCGCAACAGGTCCAGCCCTTCTGAAGTGGGTGCCAGAGCACCCAGAAGAGTGGCTGAAGTGGGGGCTATGGGGGAGCCTGCTTCGAGGGGTGCAGTGGAAGGCTGACTCCTAGGAATCAAGTTCAAGATCTTCCCGTGGCTGCAGAGCTGCCCAGTGGCCACCAGAGGGCGCGCCAGCACAGCGCTCCCGGGCCAGCGTCCTTCCTGCCGCAGCCTCGCGCCGGCAGGGTCGCGTGCCTGCCCTGCTCTCTAGCGCTTGGGGTTCGGGGAATCGGGAAATTCCTCAAGAGCGAATTGGCCCAGGCTGGGGAAGCCTGGCTGTGCCCTCAGCTCTGCCTCTTAAGAGCCACATGAAGGGGTATGTGTAGAGTGACCCGGCCCCACCTGGCTGGGCGGGGCGGTGCAGAGGTCTGCCTCGTGGCTGCCCCAGGCTCAGCTGTGTGCGTGGGGGAGTGGGCCTTTGAGTGGTGGCCGCTTCTCTGTGACTTTCCAGCTGTTACTGGAGAGAGAAACCCTTGCACGATCTAGGTGACAGTGGCAGCTTGCCTTGAGAGACGGGTGTGGTGGGGCAGCGAAGCACAGATCCCCTCTGAGGCGGCAGCTGCCACAGTCAGCTGTAGCTGATCGCTGTGATAGGGGAATGCAGGTCTGATGGCAGAAATCTGGAGAAGCCAGAAATACAGGCTGTTATGTGAAATATCCTGATTTTAAGTTGTTGGCAACTAATTCTGTAAACCAAACAAAGGGTGTAGGGTCTGGCTTTGGCCCCCTGTGCCGCCACAGATGCCTCTGGGACAGTCACCCAGGGGGGCCCTCGCTGCTCTGCATTCCGGTTGCTGGGTGCTGTGCCAACTGGGCGGGTGGGGCGTGCACCGTGTCTGGCTCCCTGGCAGAGGCTGCACGGTGTCCTGGGGCCCTTGGCAGGCACTGGCTGTGGGTGGTTTGTACATGTGACAATAAATTCAGCTCACAATATTGTGCACATGTCTTGCATTTTCTAATTTTAAATGCTTTTTAATTTCATTTTCTCCCTAAGCCACATAACACCCTTGTGAGGTGGTTGCTTTTCCTGATGAGGAAACTGGTGCTCAGAGAGGGCAGGCAGGTGGCTCAGAGTGCACAGCTTGGGGGAGGTACACCCATCCGAGCCCCTCGCTGCAGCCGTGTGTCACACCACCCCCCCTTTCTAGATTGGGTGAAACCTCTGTTCTCAGAAGGGCAGTCATGGAACAATCGTTCCCCAACGGGACCTAAGCACCAATTTGAGGGTAGAGAGGGAGAGGAGAGAGAAGGGCAAGGCCCTGCATTCTTGCGGGGTACAGAAGACAAACAGGCATTTCAGTTAGTGATGTGCGGCTTGGGGAGCCTGGGAGGAGGGGCAGGGCACCATCTCTGGGACACTTTGTGGGCACAGTGATCTAGATTTTGGTACCAGCTTCTATAGAGGTCGTGAGGCCAGGCTGGGCTCTGCATGAGGTATCCTGGGGCGGCTGGTGAGGGGGCAGTGGGGGAGGGGCAGAGGGCGCGGATACAGGGCAGTAGTGGAACGAGGATATATTTGGAGACAAGATTGACAAGACAGGATGGGGTTGATGGGGAGGAGTGGTTGTGGCCTTGGCTGGAGACCCAGAGGTTGCATTCTCTGGAGCTCAGTCCTGCTACGGGATATCCATCTACCCATTCTTCCTCCATCCATCCATCCCCCATCCTCCATCCACCCACCCACCCATCCATCCATCCATCCATCTCTCTACTCACCCACCCCCCATCCATCCCCCATTCTCCATCCACCCACCCATCCATCCATCCATCTGCCCACCCACCCACCCATCCTCCATCTACCCACCCATCCACCCACCCATCCATCTGCCCACCCACCCACCCATCCTCCATCTACCCACCCACCCACCCATCCATCCATGCATCTACTCACCCACCTCCCATCCCTCCATCCATCTACCCACCCATCCACCCACCCATCCATCCATCCATCTGCCCACCCACCCACCCATCCATCCATCTACCCACCCACCCACCCATCCTCCATCCATGCCATCCATCCACCTATCCATCCTCCATTCATCTGTTTACTATCATTCACTCAAGTAGGCTCTGGCCTGAGGCTGGAGTTACTGAGAAGATTCAGACTTGCCTCTGCCCTTCCAGAGCCCAGTCTCTTGGTGGTAGCAGACAGGGAACAGTTGCTAGTGATGCAGTGTATTGTGGTGACAAACACATGATCACTGCTAGGTGGGGTTTTGGCATGGTTAGAGCCAAATTTCCTGCCCCCAAAGTAGAACCTGGAGCAGTTCTTTGCACCAAGGGGCCCTTACCGACAGATAATGCAGCCTCTTCAGACATGCAAGAAACACAAGGAAGCTTGTAAGGTTGCCCCCTGCCCATCCCTCTGGGTGAGTCCCTGGGCCATGGGGACCAAGGCCACTCTCCTACTCTGTTAGGATAGGGTGCACACTGCTAGTGGCAGGGGTAGGGATTGTCTGGCAGCCTGCGAGTCCCCAGGAGCCCTGGGCTGCCTCATCTACCAGCAGCTCCCCCATCAGCGTGGTGGGAGGCCATCCTGTGACACCAGGCTACCCCAGAGGAAGAGAGGAAGAGGGGGAGGAACTGGAAGGGGCCAGGAGCCCAAGCTGGTGGGCTCTTGGATCTCTGGGTGAGGTGGTCAGATGCATTGTAGAGGCCAGACTGGGGTTCCCTTTGGGAAGATGGTCAGGGAGGCTAGGCCACGTGTGCCTTGGAAGCAGCCACTCCCAGTGACCACCAGAGGGCACTAAACTGCAGCCCCCGAGCACAGCAGGCTGAGTGGCTGCCGGCAGGAAGGGGCTGTGGGGGTAGGGTCCTTGGGAGCAACCCCTAGGGCCAAGCAAGGCCGTGCCACCATTCCAGAGACCTGGGGGCCACCCTGTTATTGCCAAATCCAGTCTTTACTACCCTCTGCCCTCTCTTCCCCAGGGACTGGAGCACACGACACTGCCTGCCCCATGGGTATCTCTCCCAGAGCTCAGCGGCACCTGAGTTCACCTGGGCTCGGCAGGTGGTGCTGTCTGCCAGGAAGAGATGGGGAAGCGGTGTTGGGGGGGGTGCGCGTTACTTTCTCTAGGAGGCAGAAGAAACATGCTCCCCCATATACACCTCCACCCACTCATTCAGCCAGATTTAAGATTTACTGAGCACCTACTGTGTGCCGCCATGTCGGGATACACATGCCCCCTCCCCCGCCCCTCGCCCCTTGTGGAGCCCACAGTCCAGACCAGTGGATGGCAGACCGTCTGCAAAGGGCCAGACTGGAACTGCGTTAGGCTTTAGGGCCCTGCGACGGCCCCACTTCACCTTCAGGGCGGAGGGCAGCTGCAGGCGAGATGTGAACAAACAGGCGTGGATATGTCCCAACAACATTTTACTTAGGGATCCTGAAATTTGAACCTCATGTAATTTCCATGTGTCGTGAAATATCATCTTTCTTTTGATTTTCAACCATTAAAAAACAAACCATCTTTAGCTCTTGAGCTATATAAAACCGGGCAGTGGGTGGGACTCGCCTCACGGGCTGGAGTTTGGCGACCCCAGCTAGGCAGGCGGGGGCGATGCACACCTGTCGGAGCGGCAGGCGCTGCGGACCGCCAGAGCAGGCAATGGGCTCTGGGCGGGTGGGGGCGCTCAGGGAGGCCTCACGATGAGAGCGCCAGATGGAGCAAAGGCCTTGCATTTTAATTTTAAAATATTTTTGATAGCACGGGGAAAATAACCCATTCTACTTAGAAAATGGACGGAACTAGGGTCCCATTTCTGCCCTATTCTGTCCTGCCCACCGCACTGTGCGGTGGCAGTTGTGGGCTATGTTACATATCTTTCTGGACCTTTCATATTTTTAAAATTTGGCGCTCATCTGCTGTACCTGTAGAAAACGCTGGGTATCGCTGCCTGTGTGCCCTGATGGCAGGGCAGTCCCCATCTTGCTGCAGCTTGCATTTCCGCCTCCCTGCGATGTGTTTTGAAGACATAGCCATGCCCACGCACACCCAGCTGGCTCACGTCGTGACTGCAGGGGTATCCCCAGCAGGGAGGAGCCGGGTTTTGCCTCTCCACCCGATGGATGGGGGATAGGCAGGCTGTTCCGTGCTACGGCTCTGGTTTGAGGTACGGCCAACCCTTCTCTCCTGGGGTTCTGGCTGGAGTGGCCACTGCTTTGCTGGGCAGGAGGATAAGGGATACAGAAGAGGGTGGCCCTAAGTCAGGGCTGATGGCAGAGGTGGCCCCAGCACATCCCTGGTTGGGCCCAGGGTCCTCATTTCTGCTCCTCAGCCCAGGCATTAGTTCGAAGGGCAGCATTGCCACAGAGCTGGGGACCCACGTCTCAGCCCATCGGAGGTGTGAAAGCCCTACAATGAACCCTGTGGCACTGCCAAGGCTGTTGCCATGGTAGTGTCTCCCTGGTCCCCTTGTCAGCTATGCGGAGACACGGGGACATCAGCACCTGTACGCAGAGGGGCCTCTGCTGTGGCCCAGGGATCCAGCCTTTGCCCGGGGGCTGCCATTGGTGCCCGGACGCCTGGACGCACCTGCACACCTGGGCCTTCTTCTGGGGATCATCCCTTCTGGGAGGTGCTGTCCTAGGTCTGCCCCACCAGAGAGCTGCTTTCCTCATGGCCAGACCCTTCCCAGGCTGCTCCGGCGTGCTCCACTCCCAATCTCTGGGCCTCACCCCCGAATCACTCTTGGGGTGGGGGGGGGCCTGCAGAAGGGCCATATGGAATTCCAGCCGGCTCGCCCATCAGCCACCATTTGCCAGGTACTTCTGTGTGCCATGTCACGCTGGGCACTGGGAATTCAGTAGTGACTCCAGCACATCCATCCCTGTCCTCAAGGGGCTTGCAACCTGGGGGAGACGCAGACAGCACGTCACCAGTCTTTAAAGGTGATGTATTTGTTCAAATAGGTGGCACAGGCAAGTGTTAAAACTGCAAACTGCATGGAAAAATAAGTGCAAATCCCTTCTCACCCCTGTGCCCTGCTTCCCTTCTGCTCCCCGGGACAGCGGCTGTGGCCAAGTCCTGTCTGTACCCATCCAGAGATGGCCTGTGCATAGAAAGCAGATCTCCTTGAGAATCAAAGCGAGTCAGAAGAAAATCCACAGAGCTGCACGCTGGCCGGAGCTCTGTACACGCTCTACTGTCTGCGTTTTTCCCTGGCTGGCATTTCTGGGAGATAAGTACATATCGGCATGCATAGATGCACCCAATTCTCTTCAACAGCAGCACACTGATAGTCATAGCAAGAATTTGTACTTACTGTGTGCTGGACACTCCTAGGAACGCCTGATTTATCTTAACTGATCTACTCCTTGTAGCAAATCCAGGAGACAGGTATGCTGCGGCCTTCCTGACAGTCAGAGCCCAGCCTCTGTGTGGCTGTGGTGGATTGACTCAGCCCTCCTGAGGGGCGTGCAAGATGTTTCCAGGCAGCGAACGCCCTTGTATTTATATCTCTGGGCATTTGTATCTCCATAGGATAAATGCCTGGAAGTGCACTGCTGGGTTAAAGGGCATGTGCATTTTTAATTGACACAGCTATTGCAACGTTGCCCCCTGCAGAGGGCAGACGATTCACTGCACACGGGTAAGGGGTAACGCAAGGCCACACCTTCCCCTCCTGCGTGCAGTGGCCAGAGTCGACTCTGTTCACCCACCCGTTTCATCTTTGCCAATCTGATAGAAGAACATGATCTCTCTTCGTGGTTTTCCTCTGCATGGCTCTTATTATGAGAGTGGTCGAGCGTCTTTCCGTACAGATCAGAACAATCTAGCACAGGTGGGATTGCAGACGGCCGGGTGCCGAGCAGGGAGCCGGAGGCCAGAGTGGCTTTTTGTCTGGGGTGAGGGAGCTGGTGGTCTAGGAGCCTTGGGGTCCTCGGGGTGTGGGGCGGACACAGGCAGGGCACTCTGGACAGAGGGAAGGGCCTGAGCAGCGGCTCAGAGGGCTGGGAGCCAGGGAGGGACCGGGCCTGTCGCCCAGCCAGGCGGTGTCCTCAGCTTTGTCACGTAGCCTGAGCTAAACTGCGGTTCCTGGGGGAGAGGATCCTCCAGGGCCCCCAGAGGCAACCTGGCCGCCAAGCCTTCGGCAAGGCAGCCCCCACTCGCTCTCCACCCCGGCCCCCCTGCTCCTCCCGGCCCAGCGCTACATCCTCATCAGCACGGTTCAGTGCCCGCGCTGGTAATCGATCTCCCTGCGGCCCAGCATGGACAGCGGCTAATGGGGATGAATGGGGCAGAGGCACCGCTGAGGGACGATCGCCCTGGGCCCCAGGGGGCAGAGGGGCGGGCAGGAGATGGAGGTGCGCAGAGCAGGGCAAGTGGACAGGTGGACAGAGCGACTCTGGAATTCAGCTGACACAGCGGCAGGGGCTGGCCTAGGAGGTGGGACTAGAGTTCTGGGATGGCATCGAGCAAGGCTAGGCAGTGCCCTGGTTAGTCAGTGTTGGGGAGGGAGACACTCCAGAGCTGGCTTGGGCAGCCATGGGCAGACAGGGCTCTATTGTTCAGGCAGGCAGTAGACATGCAGTGCTTACCATGTGCAGACACTGCCAGGCACTGGTGCTCATGCGAGGAGACCAAGACGGCCAAGATCTTCTTCCAGGGTAGGGAACATAGATGGTGACATGATGCAGGTGACAGAACTGAGGTGCTATTTAAAAAGAGTTCTGGGGAGGTCTCTCCAAGGAGGTGACATGTGAGCTGAGGCCTGGATGGTGAGAAAGAAAAGCATTCCAGGCAAAGGGAGCAGGCAGTGCAAAGGTCCTGAGATAGGAATGAGTTTGGGGCATTTGAGGAAAAAGAAGGGGCCATTGTGGCTGGAGGGTGGCCCACGAGAACACATGAACTGAGAAACTGGTGGCCGTAAAGCAAGGAGAGTCATGGTTGAGGCCAGAGCCCAGTTGCCAGGTCCAAGGGGTCTTGGCAGACAGGATTCCTTTCCTGAGGTGGTGTTGGCCACACACAAAGGCGGAGAGAGCAGGTCCTGCCTGGGTCAGCTGGGTCTAAGGACGCAGGGAAGCCAGACATGGAAGACACCCATCACTGCCTGGTCACTGTGCGTGCAAATGGGGCAGGGGAGGCCCCCAGGCGACCTGGCCAGCCTCAGCCACACCTAGAGGAGACACCGGGAGAGGCATCCAGTCCCTGCTGCACGCACAGCACAGCGACCTCCTGCACTGTCTAACTTCTGGCTGACTTGAGAGCCCAACTCAGGTATCTTCCCAGCAGCTAAGAAATCTTTTGATGGGTGTTAAAGTTATACAATGAAGCTCAGTACCGAAGCAGGATACAGTCAGCCTGGCAGGAAGCTGGAGCACTCTAGAACTCTTTCAGGGTTTTAGACATAAAACCCACGTATGTTTTTTATGGGCAATTTAAGCAATTTTTAAGGGTGATCGTGACTGTTCTTTCAATTTTTGCCATATGTGCTGACCTCGCTGTGGAATACCCAGAGTGGATGTCACTGTTATGGCTCGTGGGGCTGAGGTGTGCCCTGGACCCCTGTGGGCAGGTGCTTACAAGCCAGGAGAGGGGCTCACATGAAAGGACCGCACCAGACTAGTCCCCTCTCAGAAGGCGTGGTCACAACCCTGTACCCTTGCTTAGGGAGTCCCCCAGGGATTCCCTTAACCCAAAATTCCATCCCCTGCTGACTCCTGGTCGTTTCTTCACCCCCTTGGAGGACCTACTCAAATGTGCCTTCCTTTCCCAGCTGTCGCTGGTCCCTCTTGACCCCTCCTCTAAGCTTCTACCTCTACTAGGGAAAAGTATATTATAGCTTTTGGATTACAGATCCCAGTAAAATATAACCTAGAAAAAGCATTTGATAAATTTCCACATCAATTTATGATTTTAAAAAATCACTCTTTCTTAGGAACCAGACACAAAAGGTAATTTCATTAACCTGATAAGGGGCATCTACCAGACACACAAAATAAACTTTATACTTAATGTTGAAACATTAGCAGCACAAATAGGACAAGGGTGTTGACTCTTTGTAATGGAGTGCTAGCCAATGCAACAACACAAGAAAATAAACAAGAAGTATAAAGATTAGAAGGGAAGAGACAAGGGAAGGGACCATCTCTTTCCTCTTGTTTCCAATTAAGCAGATATTTAATATATTTTATTAATATTAAATTGAAGAAAGATTCATTGTGTTCACATAGAAGGGGGCGGGGACAGAACTGATCCTCTAATAGCTAGAGTCCGAAGAAATTTACTGGTGCTCAAGATGTTTCATTGATCATGGACCTGCCAAAAAGATAGACACGCAGTACTTCCCTAAGACCAGAATGGAATGAGGAAGCTCTTGGGATGCCAGGAAAATAGTTTTCACAATAACTATTGGTGTTAACCCCAAAACAGGGACAAGATGCTTAGGTCAGTGGAATCTCTGTGGCAAGGGTTATAGATGGTTCCTGAATTCTGAATCGGGACCAGGGAGCTGGGGACAAGTCAGGCAGTGTCTTCTAGCTAGTGGGAGCTGCAGGGAGAAGAGGCTTGGGCCCCAGGAAATCTCCTTATTCTTTCCCCTGGGCTACTCCGAGTCAGAAGTTTCATTTCCACTTTCCATCTATCCTCTGCCAGGTTTGGGTTCTTGACGTATCTATGACACACTCGGGAAAGAAGGCAAACTGGGTGTCAGGCACCCACTCTTTCTGCCTGGCCCCCGTCTCTCCCTCCATCTTCTGATGATGGCACCTAGATTTTCCTTCTGGAAGGAGCCTCCCCCACTCTTGGTCCATATTGTTCAAGGGGAGCAGTCACAGGACTCAGGCCTGACAGCAGCGTGTTCCATGCCCTTGGCCATGGAGAGGTGGGCAAAGGATGCCTGCTCCTGGGTCTTTGCTGGGACAGAGACTCTCCCTCCCCTTGGAGTTCTGAAGCTTCTGGTGACCACTTTCCTGTGCATGGTCCTAGAGTGAGGCCAACACAGAGAAACACTGTCAGGAGAGGGTGGACAACCTTGGCTTGGTGATGCCACTTGAGCCCCTAGGTGTAGCCATGTCTTATGGCAGAGCTATTGTTTTGTCTAAGGGGGGCTGAGTTGGGTTTCTGTCATCTGCATCCAAGAATCCTGACTAACACAGCAGGAAAGAGAGGGAGAAGTTGAAGGCCTGGGTCCAAAATGCTCTCCCATGGGCGGGGCGAGATGAAAACCACTTCTGAATGAGGCCCAAGCTAGCCAACCCTGCCTCTTCCTCTGTCCCATACTGACCCTTCCAAGGGAGCTGGTCCCAAGATCCCAAGAGAAGCAGAGGAATGATCAGGCATCATGCTAAGCAGTTTTTGTAAAGTCAAATTAATTGAAGTATAACTTGCAAACAATAAAATATACCCATTTTAAGTGCATATTTCAATGAGTTTTATAAATTTATTTCTCTGCATAACCACTATAATCAAGACAGAGAACATTTCAATCACCCAGATGGTGTCCTGTGGCTCCTTCCCTGCTGCCAGACAACCACTGGGCTACTTTCTGGCACTGCAGGTTAGATTCTTGCCTCTAGAATTTCATATGCAGTCAATCCTCTGTATTTGCAAATTCCGTATTTGCAAATTTGCCTACCTGCAAAAATTTATTTGTAACTCAAAACTCAACACTCAGGGTGCTTTTGTGGTCATTCATGGACATTTGCAGATCTCTGAAAAATTTAATTCGCTCGATGTGTGTCTCCAGCTGACATTGAACAAAGAGACACTCTGCCTCTGTGGTTCAGCTCTCAGACAAAACAGATATCTTTTTTGCAGTCTGCCTAGTGCCACCTTTTCCACATTTTTGTGTTTTCTATTGGGAATTTTGCTGTTAAAATGGTCCCCAAACATAGGGCTGACGCGCTGGCTGGTGTCCTAAATGCAAGGAGGTCGTGTGCGCCATGCAGGGAAAATGCATGCGTTAGAGAAGCTTTGTTCAGACATATATATTAGAGTGCTGCTGGCCATGAGTTCAGTGCCAATAAATCAACAATATTTATTAAACAGGGTGTCTTTAAACAGAAACACGCATACCACAAAAGTGTGTATTGATCGGCTGACGAAAATGTGGCGACCAGAGGCTCGCAGGAACCCCACTCTGCATCTGCCTGGGAGTGATGCTTTGGTTCTGGCAAGTTCAGTGTTCCCAGGGACTTCACAGAACATTGCCGCAAATAATGAATGATATGTGGAATCATACAGGTGTAGCCCCTGGAGTCTGGCTTCTGTCACTTAGCGCGATGCTTCGAAGATCCATCCCTGTTGTTGGGAGGATCAGCATTTGTCCCTTCATTGCTGAGTCGTGCTCCACTGTGATGCTCCATTGTGATGCCACAGTCCCCTCATTTACTACCAGGTGATGGAGCAGTTGGGCTGTTTCCAGTTGGGGGAGATTATGAATAAAGCTGCCATGAACTTTCATGTACAAATCTTTGCACAGACATATGTTTTCTTTTCCATTCCAAGTATTTGCATATGAATAAATAAATTTATTATTTGTTTAATGCTTATGATAGTCCTGTGAAGCAGCCTCATTTTATACATGAGGGTGCCCTGCTGAATGTCACGCAGAGCACAGCAGCTGTCACTGGCACGCACGGCCTCCTCCCTGGTGGAGGCCTGGGGTCCTCATTCAGAGCTGGCCCCTTGGTGGGGTGGGAAGGCCTGGGCTCTGTGACTGTCCCTTCACTGGCCTCGAAGTCCCCAGCTGCAAAGTGTGCAGCTTCAGTCCCCGCCAAGACCCCGCAGCTCGCCAAGCCTGTGATTCTGATCCTGCTGTGAGCCTGAGCAGTGAGGGTGGGCTGCATCCCCAGCCCCAAAGCAGCACTTTGGAGGCCAAGCCAGGCTGGAACCTGGAATAACAGAGTCCGGGTGGCCTGGCTGGTTGGCTTCTAGGGCTTCAGCTGCGGCAAATGCATTCCCCCTGTGTTTGTTTTGGGGGTTCCCCCTCCATCATGTGCAGGGGATGGATAGTGGGGACAGTCCCTGAAGGCCTTATGCCACATGTCTGGGGTGCGGTAGCCAGCCCAGCTCTGCCTGGGGCCTTGTGCCCGGACCAGAGGCCTGGTACGAGGCCTGAGAAATGGCTGGAGCCAGCTCCAAGCAGCTGCACTCCTCGTCCTTCCCAGGGCAGGGTTTCTGTGTCTTCTGTCAATTCTGTGAGCCACCTGACAGCCTCCCAGTGCGTTCTGGAAGCTTTCCGTTGCTCGCAGTTGGTTAACCTTGCATCCCAGGGCTGGCGCTCCCCACCCTCAGGGACCGGAGGCTTCAGCGCCAGCTTGTCTCTTTGGAGACTCTACCCTGGACTCTGCTTCCTGCCCCTCCTTGGCGTGGGGAAAGCCCGGGAGAGGGACAGTCTGGTACTTGAGAGCAACTGGTGCAGAGGGAAGAGTCCCAAGGTCCTGACTTGTCACTTGTCCTCTGGGGCTCGTCTTCCCCATCTCTAAAGTGGGTACATTACTCCTCTTCCATCCACTGTCACTGATCGCATCCCTGGGGCTGGGGATCTGGGGAGAGGAGAGTGGCGCAGACAGCCCTTGCCCTAATGGAGAGCAGGTGGACAAGGCATTGTTGGAGCTCTGTGAGATGAGGGAGGAAGTCCCGATACCTTGGAGACCAGCTTGGGGCATTGTCCAGACCTTGGTCAGTCCTTGTGCCACAAACTGACTTTGGCCACCTTAAGCAAAGGGGACTTCATGGGAAGGAAGGGACCGAAGTCAGGGCAATGCTGGGGAGCAAAGCAGTGAGAACTGAAAGGATGTCTCTTTGGGTGTGGCCCCCAGGAGAAATTTCACTGAAGGTTCAGAATAGCAGAGGGGGTGTGCCTGGCCTCCCCGCCCCGTCAGTGCCCACAGGCTGCGGGGCGCTGGTGATTAACAGCCTGCCGCCCAGCCTGTGGTGGGTGGGGAAGGGGTGCGTCCTCCGGTGCTACGCTTCGAAAAGTGGGGGCAGTTCAGGGAAGGCAAAAGTCGCAGGTCGGGGAGTGGTGTCAGGCAAGGACTTACAGAAAGTACCTCCAACCCAGGGAAACTCCAAGAGGGAGAAACAATGTAAGTCTTCAGTATTGTCATCTCAGAAAGAGAGGCGGCCTCACCTGCAGCCTGCAGCTACCGAGTGGCTGCTACTGGGGAGGGCTTCGCCCCTGTTCTTCCTCCCACCCCGCCTCTGAGCACAGGAGGGCTTCATGCATACACCCGAAATGTACATGAGACGAATGAGACAGAGCGTGTGCTTCGGGCAGTCCCACTTGGCCCCTGCCTGCCAGCAATGAGAGTTGAGCAGCCGGGACAGAACAAGACACAGGAGACAGTCCTGTCACTGAGGCGTGCAGCGGGGGCCGTGGGAATGCGGGGCAGGTGATCACCTAGAATGGCAGGCAGGGGCTTTCAGAAGAGGTCTGGGCCGGGAAGGCTGAGCTGGGTAGTGAAAGGCTGTGGCAGAGAGGAGGGCATTCCGGGGGGGCGGGGGGGGTGTGGGTTTTGATTCTGGGATGTGGACCTGTGCAGGGGCTGGGGGCTGTTCTGCTAGTGGGGGCGTGACAGGAAGGGGAGTGTGGGCTGGGGGTGCAGGAGGGGGAACGCAGGCCCCTGGCGACTGCAGAGGACACCCCAAGGTTACCTTGGCCTGTGGCTCCGCGGCTCACGCTGCAGCCAGCGACGACAACAGTGAACCAGCAGCCTCTCCGAGTTTTATTATCATTCAAATGAGGACGTGGAGAGGTATTTCATTTGATTGGTAGAATAATAGGAGCCATTTATCTACCTTCTCTCAACCTTTCATATCTGTTTCACTATTTTATGGGATCGCATACATCATAGTAAAGGCAAAAATGTATTTTTTTCCCTTGACTTGGGGCTGGGGGTGCAGCAGGGATGGGGAGGAAGCTCTCAGAGTGGCTGGCAGGAGCTGAAGGAAATGAAATCGAAAAAGACTATTATTGGTGACAGACAGTTACATCTGAACGGGAATAAGGAACTCCCCAGTGCAGCGCGGAAGAGGAGTTTTAAATGGAAGATCTAACAGCCTGCAGCTCGGGGCCCACGGAGGGGCAGAGCCCTGAAGGGGTCTGCGGGGTAGGGGCTGGGGGCCCTCCAGGGAGACCACAGTGAGGCTGGCACAGGACATGCGGCCCAGCTATGGGAATTCTTTGTCTTTCTCCTGTTACGATAAATTACGCGTGTCACTTGAGCATTCATTCTCCTTTTGAAAAAATTAGAACATTACAGGTAAAGCCTCCTGCACCCACCAGCCCCAATCCCAGGGCTTTCTACTCTTCCCAGAGGTAACTTCTATTAAGATTTTTTTCCCTCTTGATTTTACAAATATATAGATATCTTAAAAGAGGGAATCCTCTTTGTGGATTTTTTCCCCTTTCTTAAAAGTTACCATACTGTCTCATTCAGCCTCTTGCGTTTTTTTTCACTCAAATATGTTGTTGAGCCTGTTTGTGCAGATACCCGTGGGTCTGGGTCATCCCTGGAACTGCCACGTGCTGCTGTCTCTATGATCTTGTGCTTCAGCCGCCCAGTGCCCCTTGATGAACACTGGGGTGGCTTCTAGCTTTTCACAGTTACAGATGATGCTGCAGAGGGCATCCTGGTCCTCTTCCTGGGCACCTGGGCCAAGCTTTCCTGAGGTCAGGTGAGCTGTGAACTCCCTGTTGGGGAGATGGAGCACTGTCAGCTGGAGGGGACGCTGCCTAAGCTGGTGACCTCGAGCGGAAGCACACAAAGGTTCACGCACAAGGGTTACCCTTGTGGTTGTCTTGGGCAGCAAGTGGGTGGCACAGAGGGGGCACTCTGGCTGGATAGGGTGTCAGAGCAGAAGTGGGAGACCAGGAGCTGCAGGCGTGATCCCACCAGGTGCAGGTGGGCCAAGGGCAAGCAGGCATGATCCTGGGGGTGATGGTGGGGCCGCAGGCCTGGGCTGGAGAGGGGATAAGGATCAGAGGTGCACTGCGTGGCTGGCAGGGTGGCTAGGCCAGCAGGGCCAAGGAGGTGCGGTGAAGGCAAAGCCCGAGTCTCTGGGTGGTGCCAACACAAGGCAGGGTGTGCAGAGCATGGGTGCAGAAGAGTCCTCCAGGGGCCCCAGCTCCCTGACGGCTGCACAGAGATCTGCCAGATCCCGCTGAGTGTGGGAGACTCATCTCCAAGCCCACAGGGCCATGGGGCAGCATTTTGTCCCAGCCCTCGGGGATGCAGGGGACAAGGTAGGGGAGTGGGGGACCAGGTAGGGGAATGGGGCAGTGGCCTGGTGGGGACCAGGCTCTCCATCCTAGGAGAGACCCGGTTCCCGAACCCTCCTGGGAGTCAAGTTGCAAGGATTACAATGAGTTCCTTTTTAAAAAACAGCTTTATTGAGAAATAATTCCTATACCATACAATTTGCCCTCTTAAAGTATACAATTCAATGGTTTTGGTATATTCACAGATATGTGCAACCACGATCACAGTCAATTGAGAATATTTTCGTCACCTCCAAGAGAAATCCTTTAGCTATCATCCTCCTGTCTCTCCAACCACTAATCTACTTTCTGTTGCTATAGATTTCTCTGTTCTAGACATTTCATATGAGTAGAATCACATAATAAGTGGCCTTTTGTGCTGGCTGTTTTCACTTCGCGTAATGATTTCCAGGTTCATTCATGTTGGAGCGTGTGTCAGTGCTTCATTCCTTTTGAGTCTGAACGATGCTCCATTGTGTGGACAGACCGCATTTTGTTTAGCCATTCATCAGTTGATGAACATTTGAGCTGCTGTCACCTTTCTTTTTGACTGCAGACAGTCCCCAGCTTATGATGGTTCAACTTACAGTCTTTGACTTTGAGATGGCGTGAAAGCAGCGTGCGCTCAGTGGAACCACACTTCGAGGGCCCGGGCCGCCATTCTGCCTTTCACACCCAGGGCGGCATTCGGTGAATTGCATGAGCTAGTCAACACTTTATTATAAAATAGGCTTTGTGTTAGATAATTTTGCCCAACTGTAGGCTAATGTCAGTGTCTGAGCACGTTTAAGGTGGGCTGGGCTGAGCTATGACGTTTGGTAGGTTAGGTGTCTTAAATGCATTTTTGACTTAAATTTTCACTTACAATGGATTTATTGGGATGTGACCCCATCGTAAATCGAGGAGCATCTGTGTTATGAATAATCGCTGTAAACATTCGTGTCCACGTTTCGGTGCGGACATATGTTTTCATTTCTCTGGGCGCATTCCTAGGAGTGGAATTGCTGGGCCGTTTGGCAACTCCGTGCTGGAGGAACCGCCGGACTGGGTTCCACAGCGGCCGCACCGCCACTTTTTGATTCTGGACATTCTCGTGGGAGGGGCTGCCTTTTGAGACAACTTCAGAAGCTTGGTGCACCTCCGGCTTCCAGGACCGTCAAGAGTCTGGGTTGGCTTTGTCTCAGTCAGACCCTGGCCATGTGAGCAGCTTCAGGCACTTCCCGATCTGACCTTGGGGCTTGGAGCCTCCTGGCCAGTAGCTCCTGCAAAACCCTGCAAAACCCTGCGGGAGTTGCTGGCCAGGAGGCTCCTTTGACTTTCAGTTGTGAGTCAGCACATTTCCTCTTGTGATTAAGACAGTCACAGGGGGGCTCTGGTCACTTGGAACCGGAAGATACTTGACTGATGCCATGAGTCCTTCTGAAGAGTTCATAATCTGGGAGACTGCCAGGGGCCAGGTCACACCTCCTGACACGAGCAGGCAAAGGAGCCGTTCCTGGGTGGAGACACCTGCGAGCGACTCCTGCTTGCATTAGTTAAACCCGGACCACAGCTTCCTCTCTCTCTGGGGTCTCTTCCCCTCATTCCTGCCACTCAGGGGTCTGTGCCCCTTTAGACATCCTGGCTCTGGTGTGAACAACCTTTTTCTTGGGTCCCCTGAGCACAGCTTTGTTACTGCTGGGGCTTAAAGTTTTCCTGAGTGTCCAGGGACAGCAACCGGGACATAAACACAGAGAAGCCGAGAGGTCCTGGGGGCCTCGTTCACCCACTGCTGGGCCGGGCTCCCAAATTCCTTATCCACTTGCCTTCAGGGGGGCAGAGCAGCCTTTCCTGGCCTCTGCCCTTAGCCCCCCAACCAGCCGTCTTGATGCCATCATGGACCTGCCCCAGAGGGGGGACCCTTCCAATTCTCAGCACAGAGTGGGGCCTTGTCACCCCAGGCTGGGAAACAAGAGAAATAAGAGAAGTTAATCTTAGCTTTGGAGCTTCCAAAGCCCAGGTCCTATCATAAATGGTGAATCTGGAATGCCCTCTGCCCCGGGAGTGTTTCCCCTTAGCACAGATAGACGAGGTGTCTAAAACTGTGTCCGGCTGGGAAGGACAGAAGAGTGCTCCGGCCCTGTGGGAGCACTCCCGTGTTGGGTGGGGGTTGGGCTGGGGGGCTGATTGCAGGGGGCACCCGGATCTTGTTTCCTGGGAGGGGTGTGGCCCCCAGGTACCCTGTGCCCTGAGGAGGAGAGGTGACAGTAGGCAGAGAAGTGGTGGTGGCTTTGCAGTGAGAACCTGAGGCAGCCCATCGAGCTTCCTGGCCCCAGAGCCCTGCGGGGAGCAGCCAAGGAGGGCTTGGAGGGGTGTCCCAGTTATGACAGGGGGAAGCCACAGCCGAAACTTTCTTGGTCCTTCCAAGCAGAGACCAGATGGGGACCAGACACCTCATAGGCTGCCAACGAGCCCATGAGGGAGGTGACAGCCAAGAGCCAGATGTTCCAGTGTATGTCTTGGGGGTGTCAGTGGGGACAACACTGACCAATGACCCATCTGCCACCTCCCCTGATGTTATGACATCATCCACATTTGCTGGGATACCGGGCCAGGAGATGGAGGGGCAGGGGTTCTGAGTCAACTGAGATCAAGCCATAAGCACTGGACTTGCCAAAACTTGTTTTCTGCTGGTCAGTGGAAAACAGAGGCTGGAAATAGAGAAGAATACAGACAGTAGGAAAATAAGGTTGTGGTTTTGGCACACCTGGGTGTGTGGCCTGAATATTCATGCCCACAATCCACAGCTCAATCCAGGACCGTGACTGAAACTCTCCCACAGGATCACAGAAGCAGCCGAGGCAGGGTGGCTCGGCCTTGTGATGGGTGCTGGCGTGTCCCTGGACGCACCCTTCCTGCCTCCCTCCCTCCTTGGGACCCATCCATCTGGGCCTTCGAGTCCTTACCCCAAACAATGTGGGCTCTGCAGTTTGGGCCTGGCCCACGTCTTTCCCCTGCATGATTCTCATTTGGGAAACCTTCTCCCAGTGGTTCAGGCAGGCCTGACCCTGGCCTCTGGCTGCAGGCTGGGGTAGGTGATCCAGGCCGGGCCAACAAGACCATATTCTTGCACCTTGTTGAAACCACTGGCCTAAAAAAGCCAGCTCTCCACTGGCTGGCTGAGCTGTGAGTGCAAATACCCACCGGGCTCCTCCTTCCTGATCTCCAGGAGATAAGCTGAGGTCACCGCAGGCCCTTTGCACCGGCTGTCCCCTCTCCTGGAATGCCTTCTCCTCCAACCTTCACCTTCAGTCCTCAAATTTGAGGCTCAGCCCAGTGCCCTACTCAGAGAGGCCTTCCTGCTTCCCTCCAAAGCAGCCCAAGCACTGTCCCAGGGTCCTGTGCTTGCTGTCCTAGCACTCACTGCCCTCTGACATCAGCTCCCACAGTGACTTTCAGTTTTTGTATTGACCATGTCCTTCTTAAAGATCAGTCCCCAAGAGCGGGGACCCTGTCGTGCTAGCTGCTGCATCCTCAGTCTCAGGGCAGAGCCCAGCACAGAGCAGACACTCAGTAGAGTCCCTGTCTGGACACCAGATGCCTACTGAGAACTCAGTGCCAAGCCCAGGGCAAAATCTCCAGGGTTACAAAAACTGTCCCGAGTGTGCAAAGATCATTCTCAGATTTGCTAAAACTAAACTTAATTTCTATCTCGAGCCCCCACATAATAAATTCAATATAAATTTAGTCAATTTGGAGTGTTACTGGTCAGTTTGGGGGCTTCTCAGTCACTGTCAAGTCCCTCTGTCCTCACTAGGGTTGCACTTAGGTGGGGGAGGAGCCCATGAAGGGTCAAGGCCCCGGTGGGGGCAGGGCTCCCAGGCAGCTCTCCGGGCATCCCACGTCCGTGTCCCCGAGAGCTCTGGTCCTCAATACTGGCTCAACCGACGTCCCAGTCTGGCTTGGTCTGGAGTCCATCTCTGCCACATGCCCCTTCTGGACCACTGGGGTCCCTGGTCTCTTCCCAGGGATGACCATCTCGCTCGAAGACATAACATTCTGCCTCACTAGAGTGCATGTGGACTCTCCGAGCTGGCCGCGGCCCGTCCGTCCAGACCCCTGCAAAAGGAGCGCGGAGGGGTCGTCTTGGTGGCGGGGGACTAGATGAGTGGGTGTCTCTGGGGGCCTCACTGCTCCCCTCAGAAGTCAGGCACAGCCACCTGTTCGGGATCCCCAGACCCCACACAGGCCGGGCTAGCTCTCCCCTCCTCCCCCAACTCCAGGGCTCTCCCCGCTGCCAGGGGCCCCTCCACTCACACTCGGCTTGTCACGGACCAGCGGGACGAGCGTGAGGGTTCCCGTGTGCCAAGCGTGAGTGAGCAGGGCCCGCACCGCGAGGGTTCGGGGGACGCGAGCCGGGCGCGCAGAGGCCTAGCGGGGCAGCACCGACTTCGTCGTGCTTTAGGTAGCGGCGGGGCCCACCAGGTTCCGGGTTTCGAGCGACAGAGGCCGCAGGGCCGCCCTGCCCCAGCCCGCGACGACGGCCGCGGGCTCGAGCCGCACCCCGCCCCGCATCGCCTAATTTCCCCTGCCCCGCTGCGGTCCGTGATCCGAGTCCGCGGAGCGAGGGCGGCGAAGAGACCCCGCCTGGGCCGGCCAGCCGGGGCGCGGCCGAGGCCCGGAGCCCGTGTTCCGGAGAGGCGTCTGAGGCCCAGGGGCCAGAGCCGGGTTCCAGGCGCCGGCCGTCGGTCAGGGCAGCGCCCGCCGACGTGGCCCCTTGGAGCGCGGGCGCTCCTCAGCCCCGCGCCGGCTCCACAGGCCCGCGGGGCGGGTCCGCGCTCGGCCCTGCGGGTCCAAGAGGGTCTGAGACGCGGGAACCCGCAGTGGAGGACGCCAGGCGGGACCGTCTGTGTGCCCCCGAGAGGGCGGATTTAAAGAAAACCAATTATACTGGAGTTAAAAAAAACTTTAAACTGGATTTAAAGAAAGCCAGTTACACTAAAAAACCAGGTTTCATAGAAATACCCGGATTGGATTGCTGCTGACTTCCCTCGAGAAACTGGCGGTCGTCGCCGGGCGGCCTTCCACAAGGCGAACTTGGGCTGCAGCCCCGTTTAGAAGGGCCCTGCCTGCCTTCACTGGGGGCCTGCCGGACTCCAGGGGACATTGAGTTTGAGACCCCTGCTCCGTGTGTGGCACAGCAGAGGCCAGCGGGGTCTGTGGCCCAGCTGTTCTGTGAGCTTCTGGAAGGCAAGGACTCTCTCTTTCTCTGTATCTTTGTATATTACTCATTGTAATGCCAAGCGCAATGCGGCCATATGTATAAAGGTGTTGAATAAATACATTTTCAATAAATTGTCACTTACCCGTTTATTTATTTAGGAGACAGGGTCTTGCTCTCTCTCCTCAACTAGAGTGTGGTGGCATCATCATAGCTCACTGTAACCTTGAACTCTTGGGCTCAAGCGATCCTCTTGCCTCAGCCTCCAAAATAGCTGGGACTACAAGGCACGTGCCACCATGCCCAGCTAATTTTTCTATTTTTTGTAGAGACAGGGTCTTGCTCTTGCTCAGGCTGGTCTAGAACTCCTGGGCTCAAGCAATCCTCCTGCCTCAGCCTCCCAAAGTGCTAGGATTATAGGCGTGAGCCACCGCACTGGCCAATTTTCATTCATTTTTTAAATTAAAAGAAAAAAGAATGAGTGAATGAATGAGTGATGTCGACTGCCGAGTTATGAGACTGCATGGGATCAGGCCCTTTGAAAAGGTGAGTCCAAATTGCAGGCCAAGGAAGCAGAGATGCAGAGGCTGGGGACCCCGGGAGGAGTCCAGGGCATTTGGGGTAGGGTGGGCATAAGGGCAGGGCAGTCCCCCAGGAGGTGGCAGGAAGGCCAGGCTGAGGGGCTGGGATCCGAGCCTGCAGGCTGCTTTATTGTCCAGTCACCTGAACTTTAAAACCCTGAGTCTGGGGACCCACTCCATGCCCACTGAGTCAGACTCTTCAAGAGTGGGTGGGGCAATGTGTGCTTTAAAAAATCACCAAATCAGGCAGGGCACAGTGGCTCACGCCTGAAATCCCAGCACTTTGGGAGTCTGAGGTGGGAGGACTGCTTGAGGCCAGGAGTTTGAGACCAGCCTGGGCAACATAGAGAGACTTTGTCTGTATAAAAAGCAGAAAAATTAGCCAGGCATGGTGGCACGTGCCTGTAGTCCCAGCTGCTGAGGCAGGAGGATGGCTTGAGCCCAGGAGTTTGAGGATGCAGTGAGCTCTGATGATGCCACTGCACTCTAGCCAGGGTGACAGCAAGACCCTGTCTCAAAAAAAAAAAAAAAACTCACCAAATCAGGTGATTTTGGAGCCTCCACAGACTGTGTGGCCAGAGGTGATCATCTGCCACAGGTCTGCTACTGTGTCCGCCCTGGTTCCTGCCCTCGCCCTCCCAGGCTGGGTGCCTTTCTCAAGCCACATGTCACCCTTTCAAGTGGTGGTCAGGCCTTGTGGGTCCGTCTTAGATACTCACCACATTTTAAGTAAGTTTTAGAAAGAAGTAAAAGTATGAACTGACAGTGTTTGTTTTGCCCAAGCAAAATCCATTTATAAAGTGCAACACTTGTTTAAGAAGAAAACAACAGCTATTGACAAAATATAAGAAAATAAATTAAAGCTGCAGCTTCTTAAAAGGACCCTGTCCAATAATTTGATTTTCCCCTTCTTCCCACAAAGACCAGAGCGACACAATCAATCTTGCTGTTCCATGGGCTGTCTGGTTACAGCTTTTTCTCAAAGAAAGAAAGAAAGAACGAAAGATGGAACGAGAGAAAGAGAGAAAGAAAAGGAAAAAAGAAAAAGAAGAAATGGAAAGAAAGTGAATGCCGTCTGTAGCACCACCACCTCCTGCCCCACAACAGGTCCCATTGGGACCCTGTTTCCCCTGCCCCAGCCTTCTTGTCCTGCTGTCAGCCCAGCCCTGGCCCCTGCCCCATCTGTGTCCTCCAGATGGGACCAGCATGACAGATCCTATGACCCACAAACTCTGTGGGGACCCCGTCCTATCCCCCAGCCCACAGGTGGGTGGGTTGTCAAACAGATTTCTCATCCTGACAGCCTCATCCAAATAACTGATGTTTCTCATGAGAAAAACGCACAGTGTCTGCTGAGGAGAGATCGATGACACGCACAGCGAACCCACTGTGTATGCAGCACCTCTTCCCCCGCTGCTGCCCCGCGTGGCTACCAGCCACTCCCATCGGCTGCACACACTGGGCACCTGCCCAACGTTGGTGGCACTCTGACCACTTCCCACCTTGATGACCAGTAAGGTTTGCTGGGAATCAAACCAGCTTTAAAGGAAGTCCCCTGTGTTTAGATCCAAGGCCACAGTGTGTCCTTGACCAAATCATTGCATCCCTGTAAGTTTCTCCACCTGCAGAGCAAGGTCAACAGCGCCAGGGGTGGTTTTGAGGACTGAGGGAGCAGCCATATGTAATCGGCGTGACAATACTTTATAACCGAGCACTTGCCCTTGCCTGGCCCTGAGTTTTAGTTCTTTTCTGACAGTATCAGATGAAATCTTCAGTTCATACTATTATTCCCCTTATTTTACAGATGAGAAAACAGAGGGAAAAGGTTTTTTCTAAGAGTGGAGTGAGAGTTTTCCAGAACCACCCCCCCACATACACACTTGCTAGTCTCCATTTCCCTCTGGAAAGCTCCCCACTGAACGGGGATTTCAAGGAGGGCCGCAGTGGTGCCTGCCTGGCGGAAGCCTGAGGGCAGTTTTTCCTGAGCTGTGGGCTTAGAGTGAACTCAGCTGAGGACCTCCACCCAGCCTTCAGTTCCCTGGTGTTCTTAGCCCTGGTCCTCCAGTCTCCCACGGATTTAGGGAGTCCCAAATTTAACTTCCTTTCTTGCTTAATATGGGCAGAGTCCATCTCTGGCTTGCAACCCCAGGGCACTGCCTGCAACGAAATGAATGATGCTAATACACCAAAAAGTAGCTATCGAGCATTTGCTGGGTACTGGGTTGTCGCGCCGTGCTTGCCAGCAAGAACGACGCAACAACTTGGAGTTCTTCCGACAGCAGTTTATTGGGGCGAACAGCTTCAACAAGATGGCGAGAGACCCAGAACGGGAAGTACGGTTGACTTATATAACAGCACAAGTA
>CAUYSK010007008.1:0-43852 GCA_963575035.1 Avahi laniger | reverse complement strand
CATCACAGAATATACTTACACACACCCAGATGGCATAGCCTACTACACACCTAGGCTGTAAGGTCTAGCCTGTTGTTCCTAGGCCACCAACTTGTACAGCATGTGACTGCCCTGAATACTGTGGGCAACTGGAACACAGTGGTAAGGATTTATGTCTCTGAACATAGAAAAAGTATAGTAGAAATACGGCATAATCTTATGGGACCACTGTTGTATGAGTGGCTCATCATTGACTGAAATGTCCGTAAGTGGCACATGACTATAGTTCTAGGTCATCCAGATAATTATTTGGATCTAGCCTAAAGGTTACTTTACCTGCAGAATTGAACCTCCTGGTCAAAATGTGAGTTCTCTGGCTGCGTGCCCTCCTTCAGCTGGCTGATGTTGAAAAAGGAGAGGGTGTGGTTGACAAAGCCATGCAGAGTCCCGTTGTGGCTGTAGGAGTACTGGTACACGAGGCGGGGAATAAAGTCGGAGGTGATGGCGATGACAAAAGCCTGAGGGACAGAACCACCAGCACTGAGAGTAGTCAGGACACACGCTGTCCAGAAGCTATGGGGTCCACTTGGCTGAGGGACTGTCCACTCTGGGGCTCTCGATCAGGAGGAGCTGCTCTGATTGACACAGGGGCACATGCAGCACTCTCAGGTCCCCGTCCCTGAGCCTGTGCCACTGGGTTTTCTGGCTTTTCCTCTTTTTACACATATGAGTAAATCCACCAGACAGTGGCTGTCAAGAAATTGCAACCACTGCAGCAAAGGACACTAAGGAAGCTAGTTTGCACCTTTGGTGCTAGAGGGATTAATCCACTTCTAGGACATTTGAATTGGCATTGGTGTTGGCCAAACCAAAACAGAGTGCACGATTTTCTAAGAAAATTACCTGCCATGTTCAGTGTGCTTCTTAAGGGCAATGGACAAGGAAATTGAATGGCCATGTGCATCTGCCCCTGGGTGACACCAGAAATCCAGGACTACCAAGAGTACGGTCCCACAGTTCCTTCAGTTTGATCATTACTTCTCAACATTTTTTAGCATATCATGAAATAGGAGTTGTTCCTTTATCCATTTTACGTAAGGGAGACACAGAGGGGAAGGGAATAGGTCCTGCTAGATGGAGCGGCACACACCCAACACAGAGTCTGGAATATCTGAATACTTCATAAGTGTCTCCAGAGCAAACCAAATGACAGACGAACGATTGAGTGTTTGAACGTGGAGGAGCTTTCTGCAAAGAAAATCCTAAATTTTTTTGGCAGGTTTTTATGCTGTATTCTGTACCCACAATAAAGCCCTTTACAAAAATGTAGTTTAGATATTGCTTTCTAAACGTATATGTGAGTGTGGATGACCATAACCATATCTGAGAATGAATAACACGCCGACAGTAATCACAGCTACAACTTACTGAGCACTGGTTATATGTCCTTTCATCATCCCACTTAATTCCCAGAATGTCCCTGTTTGGTGGGTACTATTTTACTGACAAATAAATGGTAGCTCCCATTTTACAGATAAATAAACAAGCTTTAGAGAGGCCAGCGAGGTAATACTTTTTAGGTGTCACTCTTTTCTGTAGATGGAAAGTGGTTAATACTCAGGGCCTCTCTTCTAGTAGACACAAGCCCAGAGTAGCTGCTGATCTGTTTTCCAAAGGGCGCCTGATTTCTAAGCCTCAACATGTGCCCTGCCCACATCAAAACAATCAAAATGCAGTGGGCTGATTTCCCCCGCCTCTCCTCACACCTCTCCGGCCATCTTGTGTGTTCTTAGTAGGAAATGAGGTTAGCGACAAATCAGTGTTTCTCTCCCAAGGGAAAGAGGGCCGTGGCTTTCTGGGTGTGCACTGAGCGGAATGATCCTGTCCTGGGAGGTGGGGCAGGAGGCATCCGTCCTGAGTGCGACAGAAAAGCAAACGCTGGCTGGTGCCGGGCAGGATTTCCTCTGCGACGTGGACACGTCTGGCAAGGCGGTTAAGGAGGTCACAGCAGGTAGGACCCCTCCTCTTCCACGTCCTATCTTAACCTGCGCAGTGCCCGAGTCCACAGGGATAATTAAGACTTTGCCTTGACAACTTGGAGGGACCGTAATTAGGAATCGTGGCCTGGGCAATGCTCCAGGTATTGTTTAACTCAGGGGTAGGGTAAGAAAGGAAAGAGATGAATAGATACGTAGAATTCTTTCCCCATTATTCTTGGCTCTGAGGAAAGATCTGATTTTGACTCTACAACTAAGGTACGCAATTCTGATGGATAATTACCCTTCTTTCTCTCAGTGAAATTAAAAATAAAATTGCCAGCTCTGGCGACAGCACAATGAGTTACAAGGCCTGTGTGCACCAGGGGCTGTCTCAAGTAAAGCTCCAGATGGAAAAGGCTGGGAGGTAACAGGGCTGGGCTCCTGCTCGGAAGACCTTAGCTCCTCCGGAAGCACTTCCTACGGAGCTGGGGTGTCAGGAATTAAGCACTTACGTTGCTGATAACAGAGAACTTGCCGATTCCAGACAGAATGTCAAACCAGATTCCTGTGAGACAGAGAAAAGGGCGTCTGGGTCACTCCCATTCTTGACCCAGTGATGACGATGCTGCAGCTCGAGGTGACGCTTTGCAGGCAAGTTCCCAGGGGAGGTCGGTTGGGCTTCTCAGAAACGGGCTTGTCTGGAAAGGCTGAGGTGCCCCCTGCCCCCCGTCTGGAAGCTCGGGGCACAAGTCGGGGTGGATAACGTGGCTCCGGAGACCTCCCTGCACCCGAGGATATGAGGGTGAGGAACCCAAAGGGGTGAAGAGGCAAGGGCTTTGCTGACATCGTGGGACGGTGGCCGGAGGGGCCAGAATGGTGGGAGGGAGGTGGGCCTGCTGTGGCCCCTGACTTGGGGACATACCAATGTCTTTGGTTCTCACAGCGTCGGGCCGCCGCAGCTCCGTAACAAACTTCTTCGCATCAAGCCGCACTTCGATGACATTGTTGAGCAGGGCAAACACAGGTGCCAGCGGGAAGGAGGCCACAAAGAGGGTGACGAAACCGAACTGGATGACTGGGAGGGAGAACGGCAGGAGAGGCGTCAGCGGGGCAAACGGGGCTCAGATCGACCCTGCCCTGCCACGCAGCCCCCGTCCTTTCTCACTGGGGCCTCTCTTCCATACTGGCATTTCTCAGGCCGCGGTTTCCTCGTGCACCACACATGCATGCATTTCCCTCTCGGGGCCGGCAGGTCTGCTGGTCACTGCCGTCACCGAGCGAAGCTCTGGATCGGGCATGGTGGAGAGAGAGGAGAAGGGGAACGCCTTACCTCTTTCCGCCCTCTCACCTCCATTCACGAATCCCATTCACGTCCCTCAGAGGTTGGCAGACTTTCTCAGTAAAGGGCCAGAGAGCAAATATTTTTGGATTTACAGGCCATATGGTCTTGTCACAACCACTCAGCTCTGCCCTCGCAGAGTGAAAGCAGCAGAGGCAGCACATAAACAAATGGGCACACTGAATTCCAATAAAAACTTTATTTACAAAAGCAGTAAATAAAGCAGGTGGGATTTGGCCCGCGGGCCATAGTTTGCCTACCCTCGACATAACTTTAAAAACCGTCTCCCAAATTTGTACTCTTCTCTCCCTGTCTGTAGTCGCTGCCTTTGTTTAGAAAGTTTGCCCGTCCATCGCACACTCATCGCGAGCTGGCGCAGTGTCAGGCCCTCGGCCAAGTATCTGAGGGGACAAAGGTCTGGTCCTGCCTTCGAGGAGGTGGGTTGGAGGGGGGATAAACATACATGAGGACGCGCAGCAGGTTTTGCGTGTGCCAGGCAGAACAAGAAATGTAACAGTGGCAGCGGAGATCCGCGGCGCGGGGAGCTCCAGTCTGTTCAAGGCAGGGACGGAGGGAAGTCCCCACACGGAACACCTGGGTGCAGTCGTGAAAGACGGGCCTGCCATTTCTGGGAAGACGGAATCAGAGCTATTCCAAGCCCGGGAAGCAGCGTGAGCAAAGGTGTGGTGGCAGCCTGTGCCCCTCAGCAGCCGGATCAGTCTGAGCCCTACCAGACCATGGCAACAGCCTCCTGACTGGTTGTCTTGTCACCTGTCTGCCAGGCTGCTAGAGCCCAGCCAGCACACAGCCCCTGTAATCTGATCTTGTCACCTACTTGCTCCTAAAAATTCCTGTTGGCTCCCCTCTGTTCACGGAATAGAATCCAAATCCCCAGCTTACATACAGGTACTTTACACACTGCAGCGAACAGGCCTCCGCTCCCAACATCTGCCCCACAAGGATCATGCTCCTGCCGTCTCAGCCTTTGAACTGCTCATTCTCTTGATTTTCCTGCCACACTGGGTGCTCCCATTCGTCTGTGCACAAGCACCCTCTCTCCAGCTGGAAACCTTCTATGCATCCCAAGACCACCCAATGCCACCTCCTCGGCGAAGCTGGTGACCCCTCCTGTGAACCCCCCACCACCCCGTGCTCAGGCCTCTGTGGCAGCATCACTATACTCTGCTGTGACTGATGTACTCACACATCTTTGTGTCCCACTGGAAAGGCAAGAGCTCCATCCACTCTAGGGGGTCAGTACATATTTGCTGAGGGAAACACAGTCCTGCGTCCCAGGAAAGTCAGTCTCATAGGACTTCCCTACATACTGAGGGCAAGTTATTAAACTTTTCCGAGCCTTGAGTACTTCAATTGGGAATAATAATAACACCCACCTAATAGGGTTTCCATAAGGGTAAATGATATTACATATATAATGTACTTAGAACAGTGTCTGACACATAGTAACTGTTCAGTAAATGTTACCTAGTATGTGTAATTTTATTCTAACTGGAATAAGTATCGACATGTACAGCGGATACTTATATGCTAAAAATACACAAACTTAAGGCTTAAACACTGATTGAAAGTCAGGAGACCCGACTTTCACCTGTGTATGTTACTAACTAGCTTTCCAACTGTGGCCAAGCCTCTCCAGTTTCACGGGCATCACCATCCTCATTGTCAAATTGAAGGGACTGGTTTAACATCCCTGCAGGTCTGATGTGCTGTAATGCTATGAACCTCATTCTCCTAGACAAGCTTCGAGACTGTAGGCTTTTCAAATAAAGAAGGAAAAACCGGGACCCAAACTGAAAAAAAAATTACATTTTTATGGAGGGTTAAGCCTTCTCTACAATAGAAGTTTCAGGAAAGACAACAAGCACGGAACTTTACCTCGCCCAGCTGCTTTTAATTTGGCAGGTTGCTTGGCCCCCAGTTGTGGGGCACTGCTCTTGTGGATACAACCCTGTCCACTACCATCGTCCTCGATGCCCAGTCAGTTCTCAGCAGGCCCTAGGAGACTGGCAGGCGCCAGTCGGCGGCAGGGCACTTGCACTGAAAGGCACAGACTCGCCAAGGTTGGGCCCTCGGAATGACCACCCGGTGAGCTGGCTCGCCAACAGGGATGGAGAAGTGGAGAGGAAATCTCAGGCAAGCTCTAAGAGCCAGTTCAAAATGCAGGGCCTATCGCATCTCTTAAATGAGGCTTTGCTGAGGAATTCACTTTGGAGTCAGGGGTAGGGGCAAGAGCAGGGGGGTTGGAAGGGGGTGGAATTAACAAGGAAAGCAAAACAGATGTTAGACTGGTTTTCTAAAACCTGTAAAATGCATGTCTGTATTTAAGTATATATATATGGATGTATCCTTATTTATGGAGTTCTAAGTCGGTCTCCTTGATTCTAATGGGCTCAGTTCAACAGGGCAAACATTCTTATCACAAGTGACTTCCTCCAGCAGAACTGTGTAAACTCTCCAAAGCCTCGGCAAGGGTTTGGCGAGGAGACTGACGCGGAGGACGAAGGACAGTTTACTTGGGAATGACTGCAAACGTACACAGCACGCCCTCGCGGCACTCACACAGCAGCGCTCAGAAAGCCGACATCCTCCCAGCACGGTAGGGAGAGTCGGACCCTCCTCTTAGTGCTCTTCTCTCTCCATGTGAACTCCAGAGACAGACAGGACGCTGTCGTCTAGGGCTGCCCGGACGGTGTGTTCTTTCACCCTCAGACACAGGCTCAGTCGTTCCTCTCCTCTCAGCAGGAACATCATTCAGTGCTGGCTTGACGCTCTCTTGTAGCTGCTGTTAGTTACCACGTAACAAAACCTCTCGTCTCGCATCAACTCCACGTGCTCAGCACTGGACAACCTCAGGAGAGGAGGCTCGGCAAACGCCGAGATTCCCCTACCCGCACCATTACTCCGGGGAGTCCTGGGCCAGGAACAGCCCGTCTCTGCAAGTGTCCCACAGCTGCCAGTGTTGCTGCTCACACCGGGGACCCTGAGCATTGCCAGGATTCAATCCAAAGAGGCAGAAGCAAATAGGAAGCTTTGTTTTATCTTGGGGAGAAAAAATGTAAAACCATAACCCTCTAGCATGCAAATTCCAAATGCAAGACTTGCTCTCTGTTCAAAGGTCTAAAATGCTGCATCAGATGGGAGTCCTTCTGGGTGCACCTCAGAGGACACGATGATACCAGCCTTCGTCAACACCAAGATTTGTTTCTAAAAACAGCGAGCCTCCACTAGGATAAGGGTAATGCCGGAAATCCTCCGCGCGCTGCGTAATAGAAGCCAGCTTGGCCTGACCAAGAACAGATTAAACCTGGCCGAGCCAATTAGGAAGAAATCCTTCAGTTGATTTTCAACCAAATCTTTACAAAGCCAGTTATAAAGTGCTCCAGAAATGCTGAGTTGGAAGCACGAAGAGTGGAAATACCCCTAGGTATAAACCCCGTTGCTTTTTCTCTTCTCACACTGCAGCAGCCAGGGATCTTTTAGAATAACCACCAGCCCTGTGTTGCCTGATGCTGGAGACAATTAAATCACAGGCGATTTCCTGGGCTTAGGTTAAAGTAACAAGGAGAAGTGGGTTACAGTAAACAAGACAGAATTCTGCAAGGACATTTCAGGACAATCTGCTCAGAGAAGACAAACAGTATAGTAGGTAGAGTAGAATGGACTGGCCAGGCTTGGTAGAAAAGATCTCAATAAGACACAACTCTGATTTTTCCCTCATTTATTTAAAATTCTTCAGTGAAAATATCCCATAAAAAAGTCCAGACCCTTGACCTGGCGTTCAAGGCCCTTTGTGATCTGACTTTAACTTATTTTTTCCAGACTCATTTCCTCCCTGCCCATGTTCTGTTCTCTGGGCAAATACTTAGCAGGTATGTTGGAAATCAACTGTGCCTGCTTTCCAATCATTCCAAAATCATTTGTTCTTCCCCAAACTCACCATGTTTTCCACATGTCTGAGCCATGGTACATACCACTACTGTCTCTAATTTTCCTTCTCTTCTGGTCTGCCGAGTGAAGCTCTGTTCATCTTTCAGGCTCAGCTCGACCTAGTCTGTGAAGACTCTCCTCCACCCTCGTTTCCCTCCAGCTCGGCCAGGTGGAATCAGCCGCCATGGGCACCGCTCTCTGCTCCCATAACGACTTGCACGTGCCCCTCTGTTCATCTGACCTGTCCCCAGATGGAAGCCCCTTGAGATCAGGGACCACACCAGCCTCTCTTCTGAGTCCTCACCATCTTTTGTGGTGCCTGTCATATTGCAGATGCCCAAAGATTATCTGCTTCATAAACACAAACATATTTTCACCAGCTGTGAAACACACACACAAAAGGCAAAAAGCAGAAATGTGCGAGCTAAAAGCATCGTACTTGATGATAGTGAGGAGAGAGGGAGATGAATATTAGCATCTCCTGCCCTAATTCTCACTGCTGTAACCTCCACAGAAGACTCTGAAGAAAGTTGGAGTAAAAGCAATCAGTGAGGAGAGTCTAATCCAGTGAAAATGATTATAATTTTTAAAAATTTTCTATTTAATAAAAGCAACACAGTCTGCTTAAAGGGATTAAAAACTGAGGGCTTAAGAATTCCCTTTTGCTGGGCATGGTGGTGCAAGCCTGTAGTCCCAGCTACTCGGGAGGCTGAGGTGGGAGGACCTCCTGAGCCCGGGAGTTGGAGGCCGTAGCGTGCTAGGATGGTGTCTGTGGATAGCCACTGCACTTCAGCCTGGGCAACATGGTGAGACCCTGTCTTTAAAATACTATTAATAATGATAATAATCCTCTTTTTTGTGATCCACTAATGAGGAATGCAATGTTCTAATCAAGGGACACACTGGTATGAGTTTGTCTTCTCATTCAGGAGGCAGTTACTGAAAGATTCAGCTAGAAACAGCCCATTAATGTAAACACTTACGCAAAAGCACAACAGGGGAAGGTCATCACTGTTTATTTCATCAGCCCATATTTCAAGGCTGTCCCCAGTGATCCCTCTCTCCTAAGGGTAAGGGAAGCCAACTGTGTTCTGCACTGACAGCACTGGTGTAAAAAGAATTGCAAGTGTTGATCGACCACATAAATATGAAGCGATGGTGAGGAGAGAAACCATGAGCTAGATCCTCAATACGGGCATCTGTCATTTCAGAAAATAGTGGAAGGCCTTACAGAAATATATGAGAGTTCTCAATCTCTGTCATTCACCATCCACCCGCTCATTCACTCATTCATTCAACAAGCGTTTACTGAGCATATTCTACATACTGGGCACCATGGTCTTTGCTACAAAACAAAGATGAGCAGATTACTGTGTCATCCTTCCAAGGGCTCAGAGTCTGCAGCGGGGAAGATGGACATGTAAGCAAATGGTGGCAGTCTCTGGAGTTAGAGCAAAAGGGCAGCATTCTCGAGAGTGCTGTGCAGCACAGAGCAGGAGTGACTCCCTCTCACCAGCAGGCCCTGGAGGCTTCAGAGAATTGTGATCTCTCTACTTAACTTGAAGAACAAGTAAAGGAGGGATACGAAGGTTTGCTGGATAGTTGGTACTTAAGAGCCTTCCTGCAAATCCACTGATGGAAATTCACAAACAACTTAGGAAATAAAGACAATTAAGTGGAATTCCCTTTTAATCTGTATGGAGTCACCTGGGGTTTACACAATGGATCGGGCGTGATTCAGAAACCTGGAGAAGTCATAACAGGAAGGGACAGGCTTGAAGTCACAGCACAAGTATCAGGAGCTTACTGCGTGCAGAGCAATGCAACCCTGGGACAGATCGGCGAGGCACATTTGGCTCTGACTTTTCTTCATTTCTTTGTGCTTCAAGGAGACTCAGTGCCCCCCTTTTCCCCAGCCCCACATCAAAACCAGGGAGAACTGAGTTGGCGAGACCTCCCGAGTCACTTCCTAGAGAACAGACTGGTGAGTTTCCAGTAAATGTTTACTGGAAGGACAAACAAATGGTCTGGCCTTCTCACAACTGTTTACGTTATCCACCTGCAAGATAGGAGTGTGAGGGGCAGTTATTCGTTCGCCCTCCTTCACGCCCTCCACCCGTCTGTCTGCACTGTGCTGATCAGCGCATGCGTCAGAGGAGCAGTCAAACCAGTCGTGATTGGAAGGAAGTTCCCAAGCAACGAATGAGTACTGAGGACTTTTGTTTGCTTTTTTTCTTTTCTGCTACTTCTTCCCAAATGGCTGTACCAAAGTCAATGAAATGAAAATACAGTTAGATTTATGAGATTTTAGGAAAAAGAAAACGAGCACAGAAAAGAGGGCAAAACAAATACACAAAGTCTAGGGAAACCATAATGTCTCTAGGTTTGAACAACAAAGTTCATTCTGAGCTTCCCGGTTGTTAGAGCAAGAAGAGAAATGGGAAAGCAGTACAGTTCTTTGTAGGTTTAGACTAAAAATACTGCCTTCCCTCCTCCCTCCTTCCCCCCTCCCCTGCTTTCCTTCCTAGGCATCTTCTGCAGGGCAGAAGCCTTTGCACTACCCAGGCAGGTACAGTATCTAGACAGACTCTGCTTTTTTTCTTAAAGCTGCATGGAGCCTGTAATCCTAGCACTCTGGGAGGCCTAGGCGGGCAGATCGTTTGAGCTCAGGAGTTCGAAACCAGCCTGAGCAAGGGCAAGACCCCGTCTCAACTAAAAATAGAAAGAAATTAACCAGACAACTAAAAATATATAGAAAAAATTAGCCGGACATGGTGGCGCATGCCTGTAGTCCCAGTCACTCGGGAGGCTGAGGCAGAGGATTGCTTGAGCCCAGGAGTTTGAGGTTGCTGTGAGCTAGGCTGATGCCACGGCACTCTAGCCTGGGCAACACAGTGAGACTCTGTCTCAAAAAAAAAAAAAAAGAAAAAAGCTGCATGGGGGAGGGACCCCTAGTGCAGATAATGCCAACGATGTGTACCTCAGAAGCAAAAGGAGAGCAATGACCTGGGAGTCACCCTGCTTCCCAGAAATGCTGGACCAGGACCCTGCCTGGATGCTACCTCAACTGTGTTGACATGCCATTTGGAGAAGATGGCAGGAGGCTGATTATCCATTGGAATGACTCAGTTTGTATAAACAGGATGGCTCAGGGAAAGGAATTTCCTGGTCCTTTGAGCCATTGGCTTGTAGCGCACACACTTGCAGTTCTCTGAGGCAGAATATGTGGACTTCAGTGCTGACGGTTTTGCAGATATTCTAGAATATCTCATCATTTACATCCAGCCTCTGTTGTAAATTTTAAAATTACGCAGTGTGGTCCCTACCTCCCATGACCCAAGAATATCAGAGTTGAAAGGAAATCTTAGATGTCACCTAAGTCCTCCCTCCACCTAAAGCCTCAGTCCATTCTACTTTTTCTTTAATAAGTGGCCACTGTCACCTGATCATTGACAGGGCGGGATATGCAGCAATCTCTGGAGACAGCAATCTCCATTGTTCTTCATCCTCCATCTCAGCTCTAAGCCACCGAGACTTTGGGGTATTACGTTACTGTGGCAGCGGTTAGTTGTCTAATACACGGGAATTTTGCCTGAACTACCCGGATAATTTTATAAGTTCTTCAGTTTATATTGCCATAGGAGACCTGCTCTTAAGAGGACAGCATCCCCTAATGGCAAGCCCTTCAAAACAAGCAGCCTTCACACTCCAGGGGTGGGGCCGGCTGACCCGACTAAACCGACGTCGCACAGCAGTCTGGAGAGCTCTGAAGAAAGGCCATGTCTGCAGAGTCCGGCTGTCACTTTGTCTTCAGGGTCCTCACTACAGGGTCACCTCTTTCATTCTTCTTCCTTCTTCAGCAAATGATTATTGAGCACCTACTGTATGCCATGCCCTGTGCTTAGGTGCTGTGAATAGGACACGAATCTCTTACCCTCCAGAAGCTTCCATCACGATTTAGTGAACATCACGAACCTACGCCACTGGTCTTTAGGTGAGAAAAACTGACAATCGTATCATCTATTTATCTCGATAAAATGGTGGTTAAAACTTTATCAAGAGATTCCTTTGGAACTTGTCCCTAAACTCCTGTTACAGGATTCAGTTTGGGCCCACATCTTTCGGCCCAGCCGTGCTCTGCAGGAAAAGTCAAACTCTGCAAGTGTCCAGGGCACTCAAGCTTGCAGCTCTTAACGCAGCTGAAGAATTTCCTCTCCTCCAGCCCTGTGGAAAACCCCACGACTGGGCTGTGAGGGGCCTGCGGCAAAGGCGCTTTTAAGCCCCGTTTTGGGGTCCGGGACAGCGATGATTAATGTCACGGCGGCTCCTGGGCCAGCATTCTTTCCTCCCCTCAGAGATGGGGGAGCGGGAGGCTAGCCTTGAAGTCCTTCCTAGTAAGCCCCCCAGGAAAAGGGTTTGATATCGGAGAGTCCCTCGAACACTCCCTGGCCCCTTGCAGGTTTGTGCAGCTTAATCCTAATCCCCCCTCTCAGGTTTCTCTTTGTCTGGAGCCAGCCCATCCCACGCTAGCCCTGCCCAGAGGTGGCTGCCACCCGCCCTGCTCCGCGGACTCCAGCCTCCTCAGCTCCCAGCTGCCCCTTCGCCTCGCGGCCCCACACCCAGGCCTGCTGCCTCCAGCTCCACTTAGAACAGCGTGGATAGAATACGCCTCTCCCGCTGCCTCCCTGACTGACGACTGCCCTGCCATTGCAACCGGCAGGCCCCGAGTGGGCTCAGCGCACTTCCTGTCTGCATGGGTGGTCCCGGGGCTCTCGGGAAGGAAACTGACAGCTGAGAGCAGGGCCAGGGATCACGGTGTCAGGCACACCAGAGGCGGTGGGCAGCTTTGGTTTCACTGCTCTCATTTTTGTTCAAAGTCCAAGGGCCCTCTGGAATTGGGGAGGCCTAGGCAGTTGGGAAGGATGAAGGAAACCTCACTCCACCCCATCCCTCCACTAAAGCCCAACTTCCTACAGGCCCTGATGAAATCCTCTGGTGGAATGATCTGGAAAGGGGCTCTAGCCTCAATTCCACTAATGAGCCATTGGGGCAACCTTAGGCAACTCACGTCACCCCAGGCCTCTTGGCTTCAAGGTGCATTGTTCAGCTAGCGTGGATACCCAGGAGGTCAGCACTGGAAGGGACCCTGCACCTGGTCCCATAGTCTGAAACTCTTTATTCTTGTCAAGACACTTAATGAAAAATGACGATGTGCATCGCTCACTTCCATTTGTGCATGCTGCAACATCCCCTGCTCTCTCACCCAAAGGAAGATCTAGGAATCCGAGAAAGTGAGGGTGACACTGACTCTGTTTACCTTATGTTTCTAAGACATTGGTAGTAGTAAATTATTAACACTTGTGACACATTGCACAATCGGTTTTGCCCATAGACCAGTGGGTATGTCTCACTGCAGGGACAAACTCATCCTTTAGTTCTAATTTCCTATAATGTCAAAGAAGAAAGTGAAGCCCAGAGAGAGGATATGACATCATGCCCAAGGCCGCACTGCTAGGTAGATAAAGGTAGAGTTGGATTTGCACCCTTCTTACCTGACATCCTGAGAGAAGGGGAAGGAGAGATGCTGCTCACTCTGCCCTACAGCAATCACCTAAAGATTTAGGTGGTGGATGGGAAGGGCTTTTATCTCAAAGACAAAGGTGCAGAGAAACCGGAAAGTAGTGGTATGGTGACTATCACCAAGTCTCAGTCATCCATGGGGACAGCAGAAACTATTGCCACCAAGGAGGTTTTGACATCTGCTGTGGACTTCAGACTTCTCTTCCACCAAGCTGTTTCCCAGAGCTGCTATCTGTGAGCAGCACAGACGGGTTCACGCTATGCCTTCTCCTATTTCCCTGGCTCCTCGCTGGAAAGGAGCACATAGCAGGCCTGGAGGTGGGTGGCGCAGAGGAAGGAAGGGGTGGAGGGAGGGGACGTGGAAGGAGGAGGAGGAAGAGGCAGAGAAAGGGAAACAAGGATAACCACCTCGCTTGATAATCCACTCGCTGGATTATCAGCCCATAAATAAATAAGAATTGACCGCAGCCTTCCTAGAACATGAGATTCCATCCGCCCAGATAAGAGAGAGCTGAAGACGGATGGACTGATGCCCTCGTTTCGTCAGTAAGTCCTTTGCAAGTTTCTCCCACGTGTCTTCGGTGTCCACGCTGTTGGGGGCGCTGGGTGAGGCCCTGCCGTTGGAGGAACTGCCTTCTGGAAATTAACGACCAAGAGGCAGCTCTATCTTAGGAGACAGCTTGTCGGAAACCCTGTGAGGCGGAGGCTTAAGTTCTGAGGAAGGAAGGAAGGGCAGAGGGAAGGAGGAGAGATGGGCAGATACAGCGTTAGGAGAAAGGGCCTATAATTAACCACCCACTCACCAAACGTCCTTGGATCATGCTTTATGGAGAAGGTGACAGAAGAGCTGGCCGAGGAAACGTGAACTAGAAGAGCAGAGGAGCCCAGGGCAAGCGGTAAAGGACAGAGACGCAAGGTGTGGCCGGACGGCACAGAATGGAACACATGGGGTTAAGTAACGCGAAAGCGTTCTCCATAACGTCCCCACCGGGGAGCGTGGGAGCTCCCACGCAGGGATGTGACCGATACCACTCAGATAGAGTAAACGCGGCGCAGAGAGACGCCGGTGGGTGCCTGTGGCCGGGCCGAGGATGCAGCAGAAGCAGCGCTCGCAGCAGGTGGCGCAGACAGAGGAGCGGCTCCCAGAGACCCCAGAAGCGAGACTGGACACCGCCGGCCACGACTGCGTGGGGGCGCGCGGGGACGGCAGGGATCTGCGGCGATGTCGAGGTTCCTCAGCAGGGGCCTGGAGGGCGGTGGGCCATGCATGTGGTAGAGAACTCGGAAAACAGTCCGGGGAGCTAAGCAGGACAGCTCAGAAACGTTCCCTCTGTGGCGGATTCTCTTCCCGGCCTTTCCCTCAGGCCTTCCCTGAGGTGGGAACTGTGGGACGAGACCCCCATGTCGGGTCCAGCGATCGCTCTGGCTCAGTGGGTGTTCGGTGAGCGGGCAGGTAATTACAGGCTGATAGGAGGAGGGAATGGGCAATTCTCCACAGCACGGCCCCGCTTGGCCGCAGGGGAGCTGCAAAGGCCTAGCTGCTCTGAAACGTGCACAGGTGGGCGAACCTTCTCCTAGGACAGCAAGGCCCTTTCCTGTAACGGTCTGTCTGCCCCTCTCTCTCCACCACCAGGCCCTGAAACCCGGCGGGCACAGGCCCAGTCGGTGTCTCTGTCCCCAGTGCCTTGCACCACCCTGGCCCTAGAGCACCACCCTCGAAGGGGCGGAGGGAAGGCTGGGGAGTTGGAGTTGAGTCCAAGCCCAGTCTGGAGAGAGCGTTCCACTCCGTCCACTCCCACTAACGGCTTGTCCCCGAAGGAAGAGGAGTAAATTAGAACCAGAAGTGACCTTTCTTTGAGGGAAACCCTGGTAATAAACATGTTCACCTTGGTCTTGAGAGATGGCAATTGCTGCCTGTAAAGGAAGGAGAGAGGCCCACATATCATGAGACGCAGAGAAGCGAGGTTTCTTCTTCTCTGCCGCTGAAGGAAAAGAAGTCACAGAGCCGTCCATTCAAGAAATATGTTGCTGAGCACTTACTAGGTTCCAGAAACCGTGGTAAGCATTGTGACTAGCGAGGAATAAGACACAGCTCCTGTCCCCAGAGTACAGACCTGTTTGAAAGGGCTCAGGTACAAAGAGGAGAGCGGCTGAGGACGGGCGGATCAGAACGTGCTTCCAGGAGCGGAGGCGTCTGACCGTGACACCTCAGTGAGCACTTGCAGGCAGGATGCCCAGGCACGCTTGACACGGAGTGTGAGACAACCAGGTCTGCACACGCGGGCCTGCGACAGGACCCACGATAAGAGCCAGCTCAGGGATGCCCTGGCGGGCTGCACCGGGGGCTGTGGGCTCTAGCTTAAAGGAAGTCAGCAGCACTGAGAGATTTTAAGTGGAAAAGAAAGAATATGCATTTTTAAAAAGCCATTCTAAAAAGCGAGAAGGAAAGACAAATAAGAGTGAAAAGGAAGCAAGTCAACAAATCAGGGTGCATTTGCAGTAACTCCAAGGAGAAATGATGAGGGCTTAAATCGGAACCCAAAATTCTTAGTCGAGGCAAAGTCAGCGAGCTGAGGATCCACGAATAAAAAGGCTCAGGATTGCTCAGAGCAGGGCTCTCCCAGCTAGAGTGGACGCAAAGATGGAGGGAAGCCGTGGAGAGTAAGACGGGGTCTAAACCAATTCACGGATGTTACTCCTGAACCCACAAGTTCAAACTCGCAATTTCATGAGAAAATGCAGATGTGGCTGCAAGGGCTTTGACGTCCCAGCCTCTAAAGGGGACTTTCCCGTGCATTTCCCTCAGCTGTGTGAGTCTTTCAGGACTTGGTGCACATTTCCAGAGAGCAGGACAGACTGCAGGTCCTTGGCCCTTCAAAATAACTATCTGGCTTTCACTCCAAAAAGTGAATAAGGAAATATGCAATCACTGATGCACTTCCCTTCCTACTAGGCTTAACAGCGTATAAGCTCATGACTAAGAAAAATGAGATTTCCTCTAATAACTGTGTGAATGACAGAAGAAATTCATCTCATCACCCACAGACATAGCTGAAGGGCCTCGAAGGTTTGGTTGCATTTTAGAAGTTGGGTGAAGGCTCTGAGGGGGATAGTTGAATTCCTCAGGCAGGAAGACAATAGGATTATTCTTTGGATGACTAAAGGAACTAAAGCTTGTGGGTTTTAGATAAACAGATGACAAAAAGAATCCATTTAAAATTCCAAACTTGTCAAGTCGAGCCCCAAGGGCTTAGAGTTCTCTGAAAGGACAAACATCTTAGAGTGTTTATAGCTCAAGCTTCTGAATATGATTCTTAGATTTGTCTTCAAGTTTGGTACCCTTATTCTCTCTCTGTTCTCTCTCTCTCTCTCTCTCTCTCTCTCTCTCTCTTTTAAAGACAGGGTCTCACTCTGTCACCCAGGCTGAAGTGCACTGATGTGATCATAGCTCACTGCAGCCTCCAGCTCCTGGACTCAAGCGATCTTCCCATCTCAGCCAGCCTCCCCCAGGTAGCTGGGACTACAGGAGCACACCACCACCAATACCTGGCTAATTTTGTAAAAATTTTTTGTAGAGATAAGGGTCTCACTGTGTTGCCCAGGCTGGTCTTGAACTCCTGGCCTCAAGCAATCATCCCGCCTCAGCCCCCCAAAGAGCTGGCATGAGCCTCTGCACCAAGCAGATATCCTCATTCACTAAGTATGACTGATCAGCCCTACACCCAGGGAATGGGAAGCATCTCCAGAGCTCACTGCATTCAGGGGCTCCAAACTGTTTCTAATCACAAAATGGAAACTGGACTCTGGACAATAACAATGGTGGCTAATGTTCATGGAGAGTCTATGTGTGCAGGCACTGTTTTTTACTTACTGTATACTCATCACCTAATTCTCAGAATGCTCCTGTGAGCTAGGTGTTATGGTCATCAAACCTACTTTTTAAATGGAAACATTGGGCCTGCTGACTTTCAGCACCAAGCCCAGAGTCCAGTGTGCAGCAGGGTCAGGACAGGACTCAGTGGTCTGACATCAGAGCCCAGTCCTTAACCAACTTAGCCTATGTTGCTCAGTGAAGTTTGGTGGCATTTATTCTGCAACCCAGTCTTTCACTGATTGTACCTGAGAAAAAATATTTCCTTAAAGGATGAGGAGGACAGTCCAGAGATAAAAGGAATGAAAGAAAGCTAATCCAGAAAACATTGTCCTCACACTAAACAAAATAGAAAATAAAATAGTCATGTCTCTAAAATGCATCTCTAAGATTGAAAGTCTAGCAAAATGGCCTAAAGAACTCTGCGAGCAAGTTTCTGTGGAATACAGCCTGGAAAACCAACATGATCCCGACTTCCTCTTGCAGACAAGATGGCATCAGTATCAGCTGAATTGCGAACTGAATCAATACCAGCAGAAATCTGGATTGTCGAAGAGTGGTCCTGGTCTCCAGACTTGTCCTTCCCTCCAGGTGCTTAATAAATGTTTGATGAATGAATGAAGAAGTGAATGAGTCCACTGTGTTTTCTCATTCCTTCCTTAGCCTTCTGATTATTAAGTATTAAGAGAGATAGACTCCAATGTAATAATAGTTGGGAACATCAACAGCCCACTCTCAGCATTAGACAGATCATGTAGACAGAAAATTGACAAAGAAATATTGCACTTAAACTGCACACTAGAGCAAATGGACCTAACAGACATTAACAGAACATTTCATCCAACATTTCCAGAATACATATTCTTCTCATGAGCACATGGAACATTCTCCAGGATAGACCACATGTTGAGACACAAAACAAGTCTCAAGAAATTTTAAGAAATTGAAATCATATCAAGTATCTTTGCAGACCACAATAGAATAAAACTAGAAATCAATAAGAGGGACTTTGGAAACTGTATAAACACATGGAAATTAAACAATGTGCCTCTAAATGACAATTGGGCCAAGGAAGAAATTAAGTAGGAAATTTAAAAAAATACTTAAATAAAAATTGAAAAACAACAAACCAAAACCTATGGGATATAATAAAAGCAATACTAAGAGAGAAGTTTACAGCAATAAACACCTGCATCAAAAAATTAGAAAATTCCAAATAAACAATTATACACCTCAAGAAATTAGAAAAGCAAGAAGAAAACAAACCCCAAATTAATAGAAGGAAAGAAATAATAAAGATCAGAGCAGAACTAAACACAATAGAGATTTAAAAAATACAAAGGATGAACAAAACAAAAAGTTGGTTTTTTGAAAATATAAACAAAATCAACAAACCACTACCTGAACTAACAAAGTAAAAAAGAAAGAAGTCCCAAATAAAATCAGAAGAGAAAAAGAACACATTACAACTGATACCACAGAAATACAGAAGATCATCAGAGACTGCTATGAACAGCTGTACACTAACAAACCAGAAAACCTAGAGGAAATGGATAAATTCCTGTATACACACAACCTACCAAAATTGAATCAAGAAGAAATAGAAAACCTGAACAGACCAATAAAGAGTAATGAGATTGAATCAGTAATAAAAAGTCTCTTAGCAAGGAAAAGTCCAGGACTATATGGCTTCACTGCTGAATTCTACCAAACTTTCAAAGAAGAATTAATATTGATTCTCTTCAAACTATTCCAAAAAGTTGAAGAGGAGGGAATTATCCCTCATTCTATGAGGCCAACCTTACCCTGATACCAAAACCACACAAGGATGCAACAAAAAAAGAAAACAATAGGCCAATATCCCTGATGAATATAGACACAAAAATCCTCAACAAAATACTAGCAAACTGAATCCAATAGCACATCAAAAGGATTATATCCCACTATCAAATGGGATTTATCCCAGGGATGTAAGGATAGTTCCACATACACAAATCAATAAACATGATAAATCAAATCAATAAAACAAAGGACAAAAACCATATGATCATCTCAATAGATGCAGAAATAGCATTAATAAAATTCAACATCTCTTCATGATAAAAACTCTCAACAGATTAGGAATAGAAGGAACATACTTAAACATAATAAAGGCCATGTATGGCAAACCCACAGCTAACATCATATTGAATGGGGAAAAACTGAAAGCCTTTCCTCTAAGAATTGGAATAAGACAATGATGCCCACTTTCACCACTCCTATTCAGCATATTACTGGAAGTCCTAGCCAAAGCAATCAGGCAAGAGAAGGAAATAAAAGACATTGAAATTGGGAAAGAGAAAGTCAAATTGTCCTCCTTTGCTGATGATATGATCTTATATATAGAAAAATCCAAACACTCCACCAAAAAATTCCTAGATCTGATAAAGAAATTCAGTAAAGTTGTAGGACACAAAATCAACATACAAAAATCAGTAGTGTTTTTATACACTAATAATAAACTAGCCGAGAAAGAAATCAAAAGGCAATCCCATTTACAAAAGCTACAGAAAAATACATAGGAGTAAATTTAACCAAAGAAATGAAAGACCTCTACAAGGAAAACTATAAAACACTGATGAAAGAAATTGAAGAGGACACAAAAAAATGGAACAACATCCCATGCTCACAGATCACAAGAATTAATATTGTTAAAATGATTGTATTGCCCAAAGTAATCTGAAGATTCAATGCAATCCCAATGAAAATACCAATGTCACTTTTCATAGATATAGAAAAAACAATCCTAAAATTCATATGGAAGCAAAAATCCAGAATAACCAAAGCAATCCTGAGTAAAAAAGACAAAGCTGGAGGCATCTCACTACCTGACTTCAAAATATATTATAAGGCTATGGAAACCAAAAGAGCATTATATTGGTATAAAAACAGACACATAGACCAATGGAATAGAATAGAGAACCCAGAAATAAATCCGCATATTTACAGCCAACTGATTTTTGACAAAGGCATTGAGAACATACACTGGGGAAAGGACAACCTCTTCAATAAATGGTGCTAGGAAAATTGGATATCCATATGTAGAAGAATGAATTCATGTCTCTTATCACATACAAAACTCAACTCAAGATGGATGAATTAAACCCTTTAATGTAAGACTTGAGACAATAAACATACTAGAAGAAAACCTAGGAAAAACTCTTCTGGACTTCGGTCTAGACAAAGACTTCAAAAGCACAGGCAATGAAAACAAAAATAGACAAATGAGACTATATTAAACTAAAAGGCTTCTACATAGCAAATGAAACAATCAACAGAGTGAAGAGATAACCCAGTGAATGAGAGAAAATATTCTCAAACAATTCATCTGACAAGGGACTAATATTCTGAATATACAAGGAACTCAAACAACTCAACATTAAAAAAACAAATAATTCTGTTCCAGGCTGTTTTATTTGGTTTTTTTAATGTTGAGTTGTTTGAGTTCCTTGTATATTCAGAATATTAGTTCCTTGTCAAATAATTCCATTAAAAGGCAGGCAAAGGACACAAATAGACATTTCTCAAAAGAAGACAAATGGCCAACAGTTATTTGAAAAAATGTTCAACATTACTAATCATCAGAAAAATGTAAACCAAAGTGAGATATCATCTTACCCCAGTTAGAATGGCTATTATTAAAGAGAAAAAAATAACAAATGCTGGTGAGGATGCAGAGAAAAGGGAACTCTTACACACTGTTGGTGGGAACGTACACTAGTATAGTCACTATGGAGAACATTATGGCGGTTAAAAAAGTACAAATAGAATTACCATAAGATCCAGCAATCCTACTACCTGGAATCTATCCAAAGGAAAGGAAATCATTATTGAAGAGACGTCTGTACCTCTGTGTATACTGCAGTATTATTCACAATAGCCAAGATATGAAATCAACCTAGGTATCCAACAACAGATGAATGGGCAAAGAACATGTGGTATATATACACAATGGAATACTATTCAGCCATAAAAAAGAATAAAATTCTGTCATACATGGCAGCACTGATAGAGCTGGAGGGATATTTTGTTAAGTGAAGTGGCCAGGAACAGAAAGTCAAACACCGCATATTCTCACTCATATGTGGAAACTAAAAAAAGTTGATGTCATAAAAATAGAACAGAGGATACTAGAGGCTGGAAAGGGTAGTGGGAAAGGAGGGATAGGGAAACATTTTGCTAAAGGAGACAAAATTTAGCTAGATAGGAGGAATAAGCTCTTGTGTTCTATATCACCATAGGATGACTATGGTTAATGATAATGAATAGCTTCAAATAACTAGAAGGAGCAGCTTAAATGTTCCCAACACAAAGGAATGATAAATGTTGGAGATGATGGATATGCTAATTATCTTGATCTAATCACTACACACTACATGTATTGAAACATCACCATGTACCCCATGAATACATACAATTATTATTTTGTCAATTAAAAATAAAAATAATAGTAAATAAATAAAATTAAATAAGTTCTGGAAAAGACAAAATAAAAAGAATACATGGATGCTGAAGTTTTTTCACATTTTTTTGATGATCATAAAATTTTTCTCCTTTATTTGCTTATATAATTTTTTTTTTTTTTTTGCAGTTCCAGGTAGGGATGGTATACATTGATGCCTTTTTGAATGCTAAGCCAACCTTACTTGATTTAACCCTACTTAGCCAAGACTAATTACTCTTTTGAATATATATTGCTAAATTCAGTTTCTAATCTTCTGTCAAGTTTTTTCTTAGTCTAAATTCATGAGAGTTATTATTTAACAATTTTATTTTCTTGCAATATCCTTGTCAAATATTGGGATCAGGGTCATTCAGGCCTCAAAAAAAAGTTGGGGTGTGTTCCTCATCTTCTATTTTCTGAAGAAGTTCGTATTTGTATTATTTCTTTCTTAAATGTTTGATAAAAATGTGGTGAAGCAAAAACAACAACAAAACCAGTATGGTGCCTCCAGTTTTGTTCTTCTTGTTCAGAATTGTATAAAATCTAGTTGTCAATCAAAAAATTATTAGAAAATGTTTTTCTACTTTAGAGAAGGAATCACAAATAAAACTTCCAATAATAGAGGGATTCACTTTACTGTATATATTGTAAAACAAGATGATTCAAACATCATGGCATTACCATTGTTCCTATCGTCCTCAATCTTCAGGACAGATTGAATGCATCAAAGGCATTCTAAAATTAAAACTGGCAAAACTAACTGAAATCACAGGATTACCTTGCCCTAAGGTGTTACCTTTAGTTTTTATGACCTCTATCTTTTGGAAAACATAAATTGACTCCTTATGACATAGTTACTGGATGATCCATGCCTTTAATGATAGAACCCCATGTTCACTTAGTTCTTGTAAACTCCAACATGACCCAATATTGCAGAGCACTAATTCAATATTGCAAAGTCTATTTTCGACAGGTAAAAGAAGCCTTCAGAGACCCTCTGCCTCTTGAGGACTTTGTGCCCCACACATTGGAACTCGATGACTGGGTATTCTGGAAAAGGTATCAGTGAAAAACTGCACTTGAACCTCACTACAATGGACCCTATTAGGTTCTTTTAATCTCTCATATTGCAGGTAAATTACAAGGTATCAAACCTTGGGTCTACATCTCTCAACTGAAGAGCTTCCTCAGACTATTGGACTTGTCAAGCCCCATCTGACTTAAAATTAAGGATATTTATGGAAAAAATTTTCCTCAGAAGCAGATGACAACATGAGGTAGACAGCTTCTTCCTAAGAACACAGAACAAGTCCCTGTTGGATTCCCTTTACAGAATTTGTTCATACTTTCATAATAATTATTGTGATCCTACTACTTTGCAAGCTAACAAAAAATGTTTAAACTCGTATTTTTACTTCTATTAGTGACCTTCACTACACAAGCTAACCATGCACTAAAGTCTACTATCCAACACATAGCTTCACTAACCAAAATAATTGCTGGTTATGTGGCCATCGAAATGCTTGGGAAAAATCACAATTATTAATAATACTAGAACTTATCCCTATACACTCTTGGGTGAACAATTTGGGAAAATGGCTTTACAAAAAGGTTTGGCATCTTTCCCATGGCAAAATAAGTCATTTGACTAATATTCATGGCCAGCTGGTTTGGCATTGGGGAGAAGCATTGAAAGCCCAGGGATGGCTCATAATTACTGTAAATTTTGTTACTGGTGACTAATCTCTACTCATAGAAAACCTTAATGGTACTGGATCTAACTTAGGTAAGATCTTAGACTTACTCTGTAAACCTTTTGATTTGATTCAGATGAAGGAGACTTAACTTCTATGTATAACATGGAATCATAATTAAAAAATGACAATGATACTCTCAAATATATCATTAAGGACTTTACTGAAACCAAACATTGGTTCAATGGAAACTCTGTAAGTAAATGCAATGCTTTGATATTACCATTATATAAGGTAGATAATGGTTTTGGATACTAGATAGATCAATAATCAGGGCATATCTAGAAAAGAAATTAATCATATTTAATTGGTGATGGAATGCATGGATTACTTTATCAAATTCATAGAAATTTTTGGTCCTACTCTAGTTTAAAAAAAATCATTCAAAATGACACTGTGCAGATGCCAACATGATAAAAAAATAATCATGATATTCATATTACTCATGATTGGTGGGTAATGGGATCCACCTTAACACTGTAACTCAATAATACTGGGTTGTTCATTCTCTGAGGGAATAAGACATGTAAAACTTTTCCACGCAAATGATCTGGACAGAATTATCTCTTACTCCAAATAACTAAATATGACCTTCTAAATGCTAGTTGAATTGTTAACTTGGGAACATTTGTACATAGAATAATTCCCCGTAGATAAGCTTCTCCTGAACCTCAACACCCAATTATACAAAGAAGCTCTGGGTTTCATTCTCTATTAGAGCACTCTGCCCTCCACTGGAAGTCTCTGAATTAGAAAAATCACTTATTGATATTTCTGTAACTCTTGAAAAAAATTTACTGATATCTTAAATTCTCTCCAAGTGATACAATCTGAAATGAGTAGTTTAGCCTCAGTAACACAGATGCTTCTCAACTTATGATATGGTCATGTCTGGATAAACTCATTTTAAGTTGAAAATACCATGAGTTGAAAACACACTTTCAACTGATATTTTCAACTTCTGAGGAGTATCGGGATGTGACCCCTTTGTCAAGGAGTCAAGGAGTGTACTAAATATGTATTGCTTTTGCATCACCATAAAGTTGAAAAATCATAAATTCAATCACTGTAAGTCAGGGACCATCTGTACTCCAAAACAGAAGAGTTCTTGATGCTTTAACTACATAATAAGGAGGAGCTTGTGCTCTTATTGGAGAAAAATGCTGTTTTTATATCATATTGAGTCAGGAATTATAAACCCAGAATCCCTGTGACCTAAAAGATCAAATCCAAGTATTCCTCCTACTTGGGAAAGCCCAATCAGTTGATTCGTTCAATTGGTTAGATGTTGGCTCTTAGGGACCTTGGCTTTGGAGTATTTTTGAAACTCTTGATGTTATTCTATTAGTCAAATTGATTATATCCTTTGTACACTGTATTCTTTCGGGAGGCTTACATGCTTGTCAGCAGCCACTAATTCACTGGATGATCTCCATGAGAATTGAACAACAGAAACTATATGAACTCAAATCATCAGAAAATAACCTATTGGGGCCAGGCATGGTGGCTCACACCTGTAATCCTACCACTCTGGGAGGCCAAGGCAGAAGGATCGCTTGAGATCAGGAGTTTGAGACCAGACTGAGCAAGAGTGAGACCCCGTCTCTACTAAAAATCGAAAAAAATTGGTCAAGCGCATGCCTGTAGTCCCAGCTACTCAGGAGGCTGAGACAGGAGGATTGCTTGAGCCCAGGAGTTTGAGGTTGCTGGGAGCTAGGCTGATGCCACAGCACTCTAGCACAGGCAACAGAGCGAGACTCTTTCGCAAAATAAAATAAAACAAAATAAAGAAAAGAACCTATTGGAATTCTAGTACGCAATTTTTAGATGACCGTGGAAAACGAAAACGATATGTGATGACTGATAGTAGTGTTTAACAGTTGGTCACACTCTCAGTTCAACTGAGAAAATGATCAAAGATGGGGAGATTGCTAATGATATACTGTTTAGAGGCCATGGTTTGAATATATCCCTAGAACAAACATCCATAGCCATATAAGCAACACTTAAAATTGCCTTCATTTCTCTGAAATCCTAGGTCTAACCATAAACCCAAGTCAAGCTTTCCCAGGTCAGCACGACCTTACGATTCCTAGCCAATCAGTTACAAACAAGTAAGCTTATGCAGCACTGCTAACCTAAAAGAAATGTAAGATTAAACTAGTCAGTCATGACAGGGAACAACGTACTTCCTCATTCATGCTTTATAAGCTGTGCTGTCAACCACTGTGAGCTGAGCTTACCACTTTCAGTCTGAAGTCTCCTGGATCATGATCTGTACGTTCTCTTAATAAACTTTAACATTTTTCTAACTTGATCTGGTTTTCTTTTTGACAAACTTAAAAGTCCTAAAGCTGGCTTTTGGCACAGTTGGAAACTGGGCTCAAGTGATGTCACAGACTCGGTTTCTCAGTTCTGCTTTCCTCCACGTTGGCTTCATTCAGTAGTAACTCCAGGCTTTTGTCAAATCTGCATTGCAACCCCAGTGGAAAGCGGAGACCCTTTACCAATAGTTTCAGCAAAAGATCCAGTCACTTTGGTGAGGGGAATAGAATGTTCTGATTGTTTAGTCTGGGTTATGTTTCCATTTCTGGGTACAGAGACTGAGAGTGGGGATGTGCTGGCCAAAGAAAAATCATGATGCAGTCACTAGGAGAAAGCGGAATGGATGCCGGGCATTCAGACAACATGTGTTCACCAAGAGCATTTACTTGATCTGTGAAAAAGACTGAGGAATTGTAATCCACCTAAAAAAAGTATAATATTAGGATGACTGAGTTAATGAACATAAAATATCCAATCAAGAAATGTAACAGCTATGTTATAATTGTTTAACCACTCTTGGAGTATTGTATTCAGTTCTTGACACTGTACTTTACTATGGACATTTAATATTCAAGAGAAGGCAGACGATGTTGTCCTAAAATCATATATGTAGAAAAATTTACAAAGAATGGTTGAAGAAACAAGGGAATGTTTGTTTTAGAGAAAAGAAGACTTAGGGGATACAGGTTCTCTGTCTTCAAATATTGAAAGACCTCACGTCTAAGAGAGGGTGTCCTCTGTGTGATTCTAGAAGGTAGAGTCACAGGATCAGGGGTTCAAGATAATAAACTACTCTCTAACGATGAGTGCTGCCCAACAACAGGATGGGGACTCCCTGTCACCAGAAATGTTCAAACAGGGTTTGGATGACCAAATTTGTGGAAGGCTACAGAAGAGTCTGTCGGGATACTGCACAGTGGAATAGCATTTTACATGGAAGTTAGGCTCTAAAGTCAGCAAGGCAAAAATTACATACAGCCAAAATTGTCTTGAAAATTACCCATCAAGTTTGGTATATGGATCATGGTTTTGGGGCATGTGATATATATGTATTAACATATTTAATAATGCACAATACAATAAACAATGCAATCTTTTAAACACTAGCATCACAAAACCATGTGATAGGTTTTGTAGATGTGCGGGCATAAAATAAAGTAACCACCAATTGAAGTCTCCTATTTCACACTCACTTTGGGGCACATACTGATGGGGTGTAATAATAAGTACATTGCTGATAGCACCCCACTCTTTCCTCCCACTACCCGACAAGCACATTTGGTTGAATTATTGTATAATAAAGAATTTGACCAGCTTGTACCCCTGGTTCCTGGGAGGGAGACTCTAAATCCTGGGCATTTCTCAATTAATAGAAGTGTCCTTGTTGTTGATGAGCCTTTCGGATCACACCTGAGTTTATGGTAAGAGATCAGGTAACTTAGGATGGGGGCTGGTCAGAAAGACAACTATATGAGGAGAAGACTGAGACTTAGAGGCAGCCTGACCTCCAGGGAGGGTAGAGGGGCTGGATATTGAGTTTAGTCTCAGGGTCGATGATTCACTCAGTCATGCCTGCACAATGAAACCCTAACAAAAACTCTGGACACTGAGCTGAGTGGAGCTCTCTGGTTGGTGTACCCATCAATGAACAAGAGGGTGATGCATTCTGGTTCTACAGAAAGAGGGCATGGAAGCTCTGGATTCAGGACCCTCCCAGACATTTCCCGATGCATCTCTTTATTTGGCTTGTTCTGATTTGTATCCTTGACAACTGTAATTGTTAAGTATAGTGCTTTCCTGAGCTTTGTGAGTTGTTCTAGTGAATTATCAAACTTGTGGGTGTTGTTGTGGGACTCTCCAAATTTGTGGCAAGTGGTCAGAAGCATGAGTAGCCTGGAGCCCCTGAAATGTGGCTGGCATCTGAAGGGCAGCCTTATGGTTGACCATGCCCTGAAACCTGTGTAGTCGTAGCTAGGCATGGTGGTGTGCACCTATAGTCCTAGCTACTGGGGAGGCTGAGGCAGCAGGATCCCTTGAGCCCAGGAGTTGGAGGCTGCAGTGAGCTATGATTGCACCACCGCACTCCAGCCTGAGTAACGGAGCAAGACCTTGTCTCAAAAAACAAAAACAAAAACAAGCGAAAAAACCTGTAGAGTCTGACACCAACTCTGGGTGATGAGCACCAAAATTGTTTGGCAGCATAGCATACCAGTTGGTGTCCAAGCACATCCTGAGTTAAGGAAATACAGGATGTGATTGTACAATACCTGCAAAGAGCCTTGTAACTCCAAAATTTTATTGTTTTAAAGCAAAGAACCAAACAAAATGAATACTTTTATCTTGGTCCACAAAAAAGCTCTTAGGCGATTATCTCTTTCACTATCTCACTTTGTGAAACTTATGTTCAAAAGATGCAAGAAAATTGGAACATGAGTCTTTAGCCCATGTGGTTTCACGTTCCCATAACGTTAGGAAGCGAAGGCGAAGTCCCTCTTTCTAAATCAGAGTATGGCCAGGGAGGCACCAACAGCACAATAACAAGATGAGCGTGCCTATGGCCTGATGGCTTAAAGCTTGTCAAGATTTTTCTTTTTCTTTCTTTTCTTTCAGAGAAATGTGAATCAAAAATACCCACTGCTAATTTCACAGAAATGTAGGGGGAGGGGAGATCTGCTTGCAAGGTCTTTCAGGGCCACGAGGACAATGCATTATTTTCCCGGTCCCTGCAGTCGGAGGCTTAACAGCAGCAGTATTCACACCAAACACAACATCTATTCACATCCCTTATGATGCCCCCAGAGATGCTGCCCTGTTCCCTTGGCACAGAGGGAACTTGCAGAGAGCAGAACTGGGAACAAAGGTGGAAGTTACAGGGGGACCCTCTGAGCTGACTGTAAGGAAAGACTTCTGAGTCGAGGAAGCTTCTCAGGAGACAGAGAACAAACCCTCCCTTTACAACAGGGTCTAAGCCAAGGGCCACAGCCACATCCAAGGATAAGTGGATGAGGAGATATGCACAAAGATAAGGGATAAGGACACCAGATGACATCTGGGTCCCTGCAGTTCTGACAGTCTGGTCCTAACCTGACTGCAGGTTCAAAGAAAATCCAGGGGACGTAATCTCACATAAGGAGCCTTCTCAGCTGTGTTCTTACCACAGCCATGTCTCAACGATAAATCCCACTAGAGTACCTAGTGGCATGATGTTATTTAGGGCAGTTAAGGGAGATTCTAGAACTACTGCAATGTCATTTAAATTCATTATCTAATGCTAATTAAAATGATTTGTTTCGCTGTCACCAAGGAAAATCTTGTTAGGGAAACTGATGAGGTGCAGCGAGCTCTGTTACCGAGCTGGGAGCAGATGCCTGCTTACGCCACACCCCCCACACCATTGACAATTACGGATGGGGGAGGATTAACCTGGCAGCACACCTGGCCTCGGGCAGGTTTCACCAGCCAGCCAGGCATCTGAAGAGCACTCTACTGGACAGCAGACCTGCCTCTGACCCTCTCTGTCAGTTACCTTGGGGCAGTCACCTCACCTCTATGGGTTGGGTTAGATCAGCGGTTTTCAACCTTGATGCACATAAGAATCACCAAGGGAATTTTTAACAATTTGGATTCCCCACCGCAGACCAATTAGATAAGAATCCTTAGAGATGGGCGCTGACATGAGTATTTCAAAACTCCTCAGGTGATTCCAATGTGCAGATGTTACTGGTGACAACTGCACTGGATGGTCCCTAAGGACTCCTCCAGCCCTGTGCCCTTGTGCTCCCCCCCACTTCCAGTGAACTGAGTGATGGGAAACCAATGGCTTACTTCACCACTCTCTTGCAGATACTGGTTATAACGAGTCTGACTCAACTGAATTCCATCTGACTATCATAGGTGGTGACGGCTGTTAAACCATGGTCCGTGTCTCGGTTATTTTTGGATATTCCTAGCACATACTAGGTGCTCAGTAGTCACTTGATAAATGAATGGTGCAGAGGCCAACAATTCAATTTGCAATTCACCTATCTTTCTGCTTCATTGCGGGAGGCATTTAAACCATTTTGCTGCTCTTTATCACTTACCAGAACAAGGAGAGTGAGTTACAAAACATAAACAATGTATTAGATTCATCTTTAATAACAGAATAGCCCCAAATAGTAGTGGCTTAAACAAGAGAATTTATTTCTCTAACACATACAATTTTGGCATTCAAAATATGGTCCTGGAAACGGCACCATCCATATCACCTGGGAACTTGTTAGAAATGTAAACTCTTGGGCTCCAAACCAAACCTACTAAAATAGAAACTTTGGGATTGTGACACAAAACTCTGTTTTATCAAGCCCTCCAGGAGATTCGAGAACCACTGCCATGAAAGAATTTGACAGCTAGACAGTCCAAGACTAGTACAGTAATTCCATGGATTTGTTGGGGACGTGTGCTCCCCTCTGCTTACCACTCCTTCACCCCAGGGAACAAACATTGTCCACATGATCCACTATGGCTGCTGGAGCTCAAGCCATCACATCCAAGTTCAAAGGAGTAGGATAGAGAAAAGCCCAGAGAAGGGCACTCATTCTTCTTTAACATGACTTCCTGTCTAAGTACAACATATCTTCTCACATCTCATTAAAAACAAAAAACTTTTCTGGGAAGGAAGCTGGAAAATTTTGTCTATTAGCTGCACATACAGCCACCCGACTAAAAACTGAAGTTCTGTTTCTGAGGTATTGAAATAGTAAACTAGCTGTTTCTGCCTTAACTCATTCAACAATGGAAATAAAGAAAACTAAAACTTACGAGTGCTTTCTGTGTCCAGGCACTGTGTTAGATTCAGTGTGTGACAGTATCTTGTTTAACCTTTCCAATTCTATGGGGAATTGTTTTCATTTTATAAATGAGAAAACTAGGGCTTGAAGAGGTTGGTTAATGTGCCCAGCGTCACACAGAAGTGCTGGAGCACAATTCCAAGCCAGACAGTTTATCTGCACAAGCATGCATTCCTAGCCTCTAAGTTATGCTGCTCTGATAAAAGTATTGGTGGAGGAAATGAAAAATGATAATAACTGATATTTTATATCCATTCCTCATTTGCAGGAATAATATAACTTTGGTTTTGCCACCAACTTGATAAGGTTGAGTTTGTAAAGCAACCCCACCCCACTCCAAATGGTCGATTTGTTGTTAAGACTGAATTTTCAGATCATTTAGGGCAGGTCTGCCGTGGTACCTGCACATTAAGATGCATGGAACTCATGCTAGGGAGAATCCAGGGTTTGTGGGGCCTGAAGCGTTTACAATTTAGGATCCTTCTTAAGAATAAATTATTTAATTACAGATGCAAAATTAGGCAGTGGGTTTTGGACTATCCAGCAAGCGAGGGGCCGGCAGTGATGCTCAAGCCTCACTGGCTTCACAGGAAATCTGCCTCCAGCCTAATGCTTCCTTTCCCTGCACAGCTTGTTGACAGCACCAAGGACGCTACGCAGGTCCTGGAATCACGAAATCATCAACTGTTTCACTTAGAAGGAACCCTGGAGACGGCATTCAGCATTGGTTTTCTTTCTCTGTTTTAACAGCAAACAAACAAAAGGAAATCTTACTCTGAATCTGAGTATGTTATGTTAAACAGATGTATGAGGGGCTGCTCTGGCTGGAGGCTGGACGGTAGGTCGAGAGCCCCACCTGCTCCTGCCCACTGCAGCTCCAGAGGCCACATTGGGGCACGCTGGGGCTTTGAGGAACCTGTCTGAAAGCCACCAGATCTATTCTAAGGCTCACTTCTTATGAGGAGAGAACAAAGACTCAGAAAGGTTAAACAGCTCAGCTTGGGTCACCACCTGGTTATTGGCAGGGTGGAGCCTGCAGCCATCACCTATGCACAGGTCTTCTCACTACACCGTAATCTTTGATTTCTAGGCCAGCCTTCAAAAGCCTTTTATCAAGGTCTCACTTTATTCCAAATGTATTTGTAGTACAATAGAATCGAACCACAAGGTACTACCCATTTCTGTGGAAAATGTAAAAAAATCTCTCCTACTGCAGACCTGGTAGAGAAGGGGTGTCTGTTCCCTCAGCTTAGGTCACTGGAGGTCATTCCCTGAACTGCTGGTCCACACACTCGCCACGTCCCTGGCACACTCAGGGGATGGAAAGAGTCAGAGACTGGAACCAGTGGGCAGCATTCGTACCCTTGAAGGGAAAAGAGCAAGACTCCTTGGGGTCATGAAATATATTTAAAAGTTACATATAGAGAGAAGCTACTTTATTGCATTAAAAAAAGAACATTTAAAGAAATATTACATGTAGGTACATAGCTATTTTCTTTTCTCTTTTTTATTGCTGACTTAAATATGTGCTGCAAACTTAATCCTCCCCACTTGCTGGAATTTCATGTCTTTTTCTGACTAGGCTTCTGGTCTTGGCAGAACTTTGCCTTAAGAAACTTCCCCAGAGAGAGATTTTAACTCACTGCTCATCTTCATTTTGGTATCACTTTACTTTTTGCCTACCTGAGTCGTGTAATAAACTTTCCCATCGTGTCATCTGCTTTTTCTTTCACGGCTTTTCTTGATTTGAACAATTCTCAAGTTGTTTATGGCAAAATTACCTAAGTCTTGTAATTAAAAAGAAGTTCTATCAGTCTCTTGCCTTCCTTAATTATAAAATTTCACTTAAAAATCTCAAGCTGGTAAGAATCCTTAATGTTATCCAGTAACTAAAACTGTAAATCTCTAAAGCTTTCTTTAAAACAAATGTAAACCTACAATGCAATCTCAATGTCACAGAATAGCTTTCCACAGAATAGTCACCTGGTGATTGCAGTTGACAAATGGTCACTGGAAACAGTTTGGTTCTCCTATTTGGGAAACAGGGATTGACTGGCTGTTAACTTTTAGAAGGAGTGACTAAATCTCCTGGGTTTTGTTGTACTAGTAGGTTGTAAAATAGCAGATAATTACACCTAAAGTAATATAGAAACAACAAAAAGTCAAAACTATTATCATTAGAGCATTAAAAACATGATTCTCATAGAAATACACAATGTGTCAGAGATGTATGTAACTTACTAATGAGAAAACAAGATACTAAAACTACTGGATCTTGAGATCCAGTAGACTGAAATGATATTCACATAAAAATATACATATTTTTTCAATGAAAAGAAGACTACTGGAATAAGATTGCAAAGTTAGATTAATACCAGCTAATATTCTATAGGGCAATAAAACTAATCTTTGGAGTTGTCTCTGTGATTAGACAGAAATCACTTGCAATTTACTGATATTCTATACATTATCCACCTTTCCAGAGTGTAGGCCTTGAATAATACAATAGTATATCAAACGAAGTTACAGCCCCCCTAGAAAGACAAATAGCCCTGTGGTTTTGCAGACAATGCTCTAGTACCTCTTTGAATGGGGCAAATCTTTTTGTCTTATCTCTAGGTTTTGGATAATTTTACTTAACAGTACTATAAGTTTTTTTTTGTGTGTGTGTGTGTTATTTTTTCTTTTTAATCTGTAAACCATAATAAGCCTATGACTTGGGAACCAAACAATGCAAGGAATATCTGATCCATCTAGGGAATCAAAAACATCTATGAAGTTCTACCATGCAGGCACCTTCACGTACACAATCTTATTTGATTCTGATTCAACCTCACTGAGATTTTCAGGTACTGTTCCTATTTTCATAAATAAAAAAACAGACGTTCCTAAAGATTGTGACTTACCCACATTCCTGGTCAGAAGCGGGGCCAAACTGCAAAGCCAGATCTTCCCGAAAACCAACCCCAGGTGTTTTTCATTGTGATGCTTTTCTCAACAACCACTCACATTGTACAAAACCTCGTGGTTTAAAAAACCCTTTGTAAATTGAGGGAACGTGAGGCAGGTGGCTTTGTCTTATGGATAGGGATGCTGAGGACCAAGATCACCTGTCCAGAAAGTGGCAGAACCCAAATAGTGTCCAAGTTGTTCCCCAAACAAGTCCAGGGCCATTTTGTCTACAAAACAATCACCTGGAGTTAGCCCAATTTGTTTCCTGGTGCCCACCCAACCTCCATCTCTGGATGCCAAGACCACTGTACCACTTGAAGCTCCCACTTCTCTGTTGCACCTATGCCTATCAGGGCAGATAAGTGAGCTCAACTCACCCTTCTTCTGTCCCAGAAAGAAAAAAAAAATCCCTTGCTGACCTCTCTAGCTCTCTGTCACCTAACTTAAGCAAGTCGACAGACTTCATGGGAAGGTGTTAATGACAGGCAACAGCTAAAGGTGCTATTCCTACCAGGGTTATTTACATTTTAAAAGGTGCTCATTTTGCTCAAGTGCCTTCACCTTTTGCTTCCTAACCAACCTGTGGGCAGAAGTGATTGCACGTGGGGCAAACCCAGTCTCAGCCCAGGCTAAAATATCTACAGCTGCAAAGGGTATGAAGGCTCATGTTTGACTACTTTTCAAATGTACATAGCTGATGTTTAAAATTTTAAATGATATATTTAAAAGTGGTAATTAATTTATGGAAGTTTCTATGTGACTTCTTAGCCAATAAATGTTTACAAGTTCAACTGTAACTTTGCGTGTAGGGGCATGGGCCGATGAAATGTTCCATGGGAAAAAGCTCAAGGACGGGAACGTAATCCTAACGGAGACCCAGTGACGTGTGATTACCTTCATTTTATAAATGAGGAAACTAAAGCAGAGAAGTTACATAACTTACCCAAGATTATCCAGCTACAGAGCCACGCTTCAAATCACAATGTGGTTCCTCAGGACTGTGCTTCCAGCCACTATCCTGTATTGTTTCTGATCTTCATTTTCCAAAGGGGTGCGATCTGGATGCAAATACATAGCAGAAGACACTTCCTCCTAACCCTGCTCACCTCTGGGGAGGGTCCAGCAGTAAAGAAAACTTTTAAGTGGGGGAAAAAGCTACCATAGAAAAGCAAACCAGGCTTTTGTAGAGACTGGGAAGCATTTAAGACAGGGAAAGAACCATAATTTACCACTGTAATACACTTGACTCTAAGACCTACCATTATTTTATCTATCACTAAGAAAAAAAAACCCTGCCTATTAAACAGTGGTCATGTGAATATGCCATCGACTATAAGCTACAAAGTGAAAGATTTGTTAAAATGTGAAAAAAAATGCACGTTTTTCAAATTGATGAAATACAGTAACATCCAGGCAGGCAGCTCCAGGCTACGGGCTACAGAGTGTGAGATCCCAGGGAAAGGGAGAGCATCTTTCACAGTTTTCTCACAGAAGCCCTAGAATTCTAAATGCTCTAGTTTTGGTCTTATGCCAGATCCTGATTTGATGCTACTTATTAATAGAGTACAGACACTTCCTGACTTACAGTGGTTTGACTCAGGATTTTTCCACGTTGTGAAAGTTGAAATGATGATGCAAAAGTGATACACATTCAGCACATTCCTCAACTTACCATGAGGCTACAACCCAATCATGCAGCCCCACAGGAAGTTGAGGAGCATCAGTACTTCATCCATTAGCTAATCACCATGGCCAAGGGAATGGAGTTTATTGTGATTTGGGAGACTGATTTGTGCACCCCTGGTCAAGGCAGATCATGAGGATTCCACCCACTCAAATAAGATGACAGTGAACTGTGGAAGGCGGGGAAGCCCAGAGAGATGCCAGCCAGACCAAAAGCGTGTGCAGATTTAGAACTAGCCTTAAGATACTAAACAATATAAATGGGGTCAAATAGTTGATATAGTAAGAGAAAACAAATCCCACATCTTGTTTGTTTCCTGAAAGGCACTTTCCTGCTGTTACGCAGGTGTTTTAAGATCCACGCTTCTATCACTGCCTACTGCTCAATGTAGTACCACCAAGTCAGGACGTCTTTACTGGTAGGTAAATCAATAAGAACAAGTTTAAAATGCAAGAGGATTTCTATCTAAAAGGAAAGTCTGTTTTTAAGCATCTGGAAGTCATTTAAAATATCTAAATTACTCATTATACTTAATTATAGTTATCAAGGGCTCGAAGTCAGATGATTCTCATGACCTTACCAGACTCCGCTCACCTTCCCCTCAAGTAGTCGTTACATACCAGGCACAACTAAGAGCTCATCATTTCCTCCCAAGATACAGATAACTCCCTAAGAACAAGAGAGCATGGAGCAAAACTTCTCATTCCCACGTTTTTGCCGCTCTATTTGTCCACTTACATTCAGCAATGGGCATGAGTCCATGTTTAAAAACTGGATGAAACATTTTCGTGCAAGATTCCAAACACCATCCATTATAGGGATGGGAGTAAAAGCATCTACAGTTATCTTCCAGGGCACTGTTTTGAGTAGAAACACACACACAGCAATCGGTGTCTGTCTGCACACTCTGGAATGCATGGCAGTCATTTAGTTACTATTCATAAAAGACGCACAATTCAAAGAGCACATTGTATCTCCAGGGTAAGGCTGTTCTTTTGAAACATATTAATAATTCACCTGGGGAAAGGGGATTTAGGCCATTTTGGCAGTGGTGTTTTTAAATTTAGAAAAGATAAAAGGTGATTATAAACTTAGTTTCCTTAGGTTAAGCAATATTAGGGGTGAGAAGAGTTCAAGTGGCAAATTTTTGTTTGTTTGTTTAGTTCATTAGTTTTGGTCTAGAAATATATACTTTGATTACTGACTTTGACTCCTGCTGAGACCTTGTGTTCTCTCGTGCCTATTCTAAATATACACATCCTAATCTTTCCAAGATTTAGTCTTAAAAATGATTAATCTGCTATAATTAAGACGTAACCTTTTCAAAACCTCACTGAAAATAGAAACAGAAGTGCCATCTCATATTTTAAAGAGCCAATCCTTTGAGTTCAGTCATGCAGGAAGGTATTTCCTCTATAAGGTCCTTATTCTGTTATGCAAATGCTTATCAAACCAGACTTACAAGGAAAACGGAGTTCTCCTTCCTTCTAGACACCATCTGATCCCTGGGAAAAGCACGGGGTCGATGCACACTGAAAACTACAGTAAGCTGAATTTTCCAAGTTAGGACTTTCTTAAATCCAGTAAGCTCTTTCATGGAAAATAAACCCTCCACGAAGCCAAAAAGGTTATTTTTAGTTTGTTTAAAGCCATTTGTGATTTCTGCTTTAAAAATGGTATAAAAATGGTATACTGTAAGTTTATCTCCATTCCTTCCAGAAAAAGGAATATAAAACTAAAAGAATAAGAATGGTGTAAACTCACAGGAACGATGTAAACAGGAGAGAAGCTATCAGTGGGTAGTGATAGTAACAAATATCTGGAAGAAAAGGAAGCTGTGGAGAGAGCAAGATGGAGAAAGCTAAATACTTAGCGCATGCAGAGAAGCAAGTCAATTCTCACTGTGATATACCAGAAAATCCCTGCAACTAGAAGTGGAAGCCCTGGGACAGGAAACGGGACTGGCCCAAACAGCTTGATTATACTACACCCCACCCCAGCAGGAGGTTGAAGATATATTTTGTGGACGTATGCTGGTTCAACTTTTCAAGACTAGGGGGCCCCACATATGAGAGGGCACAAGAGAGAGGCACTGTACTGAAAGCAGGTGGGTTAATTAAAATATGCACACTGGGTGTCTAGTAACCAAACACCGGCTGCAGGTGGATTTCTTTCCAGAGGCATTGAATGGCCCTAGATAAAAGGCCTACAGATACTGACATCTAGAGAACCCCAAGAAACAGCAGGATCCATACTTAATGGCCCATACATTAAACAGAGTCAACAGGAGAGGACAGGAAAAGATTGTCCCCTTTCTCATTGGCTTTAAGTGTCTTAAATATACAGGAGAACCAAAGACCTCTCTAGGAGACCTCAAACAGAGACCAGAAAAGACAGAAAGAGCGGACAAAGAAGAAACAAAGCAAAGTAAAACAAAATGAACAACCAAGCATAAAATATAACATCCCCAGAGACGTAAGAGACATTGCATCTAAGAGATAAGAAAAGGACATTTCAGTGGAAAGCCTGGCAGAGAAAGTGGAGAAAATATCTCACCCAGAAAGCCAAGCAAAAAGCCAAAGAAATGGAAAATACAAGAGAAAGATTAGAGGATCAGACAGAAGTTTGAAGAATAACAGAAGTTCCGAAGAGAAAGAATAGAGAAAACAGGAGGGAGGGGTTTGTAGAAAAATCAGAGAAAACATACAAAAACATCTCCCAGAATGGAAGGGCTTGTCTTTACTGACCAAAATGGTTCCCCAACTCTCAGCACAAAGAATGAAAAGCAGACATAGATGACACATACCAGTGCACATGATCCTGAAATATGAGAGGTCGGGGATTAAAAAAATGCTGCTAATTTGCAGCAAGTCCCTTCCCTTTCCTCCCCCAAAGGGCCACATATAAAGATGGAGAATACGGATGGCACTGGACTTCCACTGCAACTTTGCAAGCTAAAGACAATATTGACCAATGCCTTCAAATTCTGAGCCAAAATTAATTTTAAAAACTAGAATTCTATATTAAGCTAAAGTAGATATCTGGGTGTTGAGAGTAGAATAAAGACATTCAGGCATGCAAGGTCTTTGCAATTTTAGCTCACATGCACGCTTTCCAAGGAAGCTACTAAAGGTTGTGCCCCATTGAGAAAAGGGCATTAAGAAAGAAAAATGCAGGGTCTGAGAAACTGGTTGTCAACAGGAGAGAAGTGAAGGGAGGGCTCAGGGTGATGCCAGTGACCTGAGAAGTTCTTCGGGGCATCCAGAAAGCCAGGAGGGGTGTCTCCAGGAAAACGTGGGAATGCTAGATAGTGTGCAACTTAGTGTTCAGAGACCGGTTAGCACACTTTTGGCTGCAAGTTACTAAAGATCCAATTCAAAATGACCTAAACAAAAAATGTTTAGGGGTTTATTATCTCACATAACCAGAAGTCCAGGGCTAGTGCAGCTCCAGGAGTTAATTTCCATTGCTGACTTAGGGACTGGGGCTCAGCGCTGGCTCACAGCACTGTTCTCCTGTGCAAGACACACACGGGATATGCACACCTGTGACCCACTCAAGACACACTGGTCGGGAAACAGTGAATTATACCAGCCAGGACATCTGAGCCGCCTGGGAAGGAGTGGACACCAGAATAGCATAGGAGCCTCGGCAGACCGAAAAAACAGGAAAATGGCTGTTGGATAGTCACTAATGGTGCCTGTAAGAGAAGAGTTTAAGCAATTCTGATGAAAACTTTAGGAAAAATTAACAACAGAAACGTAGAAACTAAGCCAATGAAAATAAACAAAGAAATGGCTAATTCCAGAAAAAATAAAATGGTACAATTTTACTGGGAAGAGAAAGGGAAGAGAAGGAGGAACAGTGATGGTACAAGTTCTTAATTTGTACTTTCTCTAATAGGAGGTCAAAAGAAAATATCTAAAACTGGTAGATTTAAAAAATATACACTATAAAAGCAGTATATTTAGAAATTTAGCAGAGCTCAGAGTAAATGGAAATAGTTCTGGAGAAGTGAGGCAGGGGTGCAGGAGTCGGGCAGAGGCAGGACTGCTGCTTCTGTTATAAGCTTTATACAAGTCCTCTCCAAATTCTGTACATGTTATTTTATTGTTTTAGTTTCAAAGATGGAACAAATAGCAGAACCGCCCTCCCAGAATGGACCCTTTATATGGAGAACACAAGTCACAGTTATTAGTCAAACAAAAGCAAGCCCTAGGGATGCCTTTTCCCTATTCCCCCTTCTCACCCTCCCAGGTCCCCTACTTGTCCCACCCACACCCTACACTCCGTTGGGTGACAGCTGGGAGGAGAATCCATGCTGAGTTAGTTACAGGCATCAGCTCTTTTGTTCTTTGGGGAAGGGTTCAGCACACCATGGCAGGGGGAGTCCTGGTAGCCGGTAGATGGGGAGTAGTCCTGGGACTCCACAGTCTGGACAGGAAAGGCACAGCCAATTCTCCAGCGGGTTTAACTGCAGTGACAGACCTAAGTGGGTGTCCTGTCACATGGGACTATTTAGAGAAAGGGCCAAGGCTCTATACTGAAAGCTACCAGATATTCATAAGCACGGCTACATGAGCCTAACTGAGCTACCAATCCTCTTAAGCTTTGTTGCTAAAAGCCAACCGCAGATTTAAAATTCAAACATCCTACCTGCACTAAAATTCAAACTTCTGCACTGTGGTAAATTTGCATCTTTTTCCTTCTTACTCAAACCCTATAGGCTTTGACTATTTTAGGGACAGTCCCGAGAAGGAAAGTTTCATCACAAGGAGCTATTTACTTGGAAGGTCCAAAAACAGAGACTGACCTTGATTTTAACACTGCAATCACTGTGATCCCCTAATTCATTTAGCACACTTCCCTCCTGAGCTTACCTTACCCGAGTGGCTTTCAAACAAAGGCTAACATGGAACCTAATGCATAAGACACCCAGGAATGCAGCTGCTCTGGCTGCAAGGTATCCCCCTCCCTGTACCTATTAAAGCCTCAAGGCTTCCTGAAGTTCAGTTCAAAACCATTAATTTCCACCTCGCTGCTCCCACCAAAGACTCCTGTTGGCTCTTCTTTTCCACGTCCTACATTCCTTTGGCAGGATAGCCTTCTCAAGTCCCACCTCCTCCAGGAAGCCTTCTCAGACTACGGCTCACTGAAGCTGTCTTCTCCCTGAATCAACTCATTCAGCTACGTCTTACATATATTGGTCCCACTATATATGACTGCTAAACCTTCCACATTACTGCTTCACGCTCTGATTTACTTACTATTTAATATGATAAAGGAGATAGCCTGCATTTAAAAAAAAAAGACAATTTTTAGAAACAATTTTATAAATAGATACTTATAAAAGAAGAAACACATATACAGAGCACCCAAATTACTAGTCAGGTGAACTGCACCCCTTCTCTTCCGCACTGGGAAAACAGAACAGAGAACAGGAAAAAGTATTCCATCTTGCGCTCAGCTCTTGCCACCTATGCGCTCAGCTTTTCAAGTAGAGTTTCTATTCCTTTGCTCGTGTTTTTGTTTTTTTCCAATGTGGGAATCAGGCTTTTTAGTCCAGCTTTGACTTTGTTTGCAACTTCTTGGCCAGAACTCTGGAGAAGGCTGAAGAGAGAGGAAAAAAATTAATAAAACTTAAATTTCATAAAAAGTCCTAGATCATCTGCAAATACTACCTATACCCACAGTAAAACAGAATTCACTAACTGTGACACAAATCTTATAACTATATACATATTTTCTTTTTTCATTCACCAGATGATGAGGGCCAGTAGTCCATATTCTAAAACCACAGGAAAAAATGTTTTAGAATCTTACTGGTGGAGTCACTCAAGCAAAGATATTTGTAGGACCACATTCCATACAGAGTTGGTCCCATCTTCACTTTATCTTAGGACTTACATCCTGCCTTAAAAATTATTCATGTATTCTATTTTCCCTTCCCCATCTAGATTATAAGCTCACGAGGACAGTTTGTTTTATTTCTTTATTTCATGGCACCACTTGTATAGAGTAGATGGCCAAGAAACGTTCACCGAGTGGTTGGAATAACACATGTGAATGGGAGCACAAGAGGCAAGGTGGGGGGATGAGAGACCGGAGTAGTGGGCCTTCTCCTGGAACTCCACAGCACTAACACTAAGTGAAGGGGCGAAGAGCTTTCCTGAGGAGCTTCACCGCTTGAGCGTGAAACCTGCCTCTGCCATTCAGTAACTGTACAACCAAGATCATGACATTGGAATGCTCTAAGACTCAGTTTCCTGATCTGTAGAATGGGATTAAAAATAGAACCCACTTTCTGCCTCACAGGGCTGTTTTTTGAGATTTAAATTATTTTGTAACTAAAGCACCCAGCCGGAGCCTGATACTTCATAAGCGCTCTATAAATGTTAGCAGGTAAACAAAATAACCCTGGCCTCTGCTTTCTGAAAGCTTGCTGGAGTACTCTAACACCACAAGTGAAGGGAGCCCTGGAGGCAGGTAAGAGTACGCCCATTTCTCTATAAACACGGGCTGGGTGATAGGCACCTGACCACAAAGAACCGGGCCTGGACTTCCTGTTTGCCTCTTACTTTTTCAGGACCACATGTAAATGTTGACCTCTAAAACACATTCTAGAAAGAAACTTCTTGGTATTTTCCAAAGTCCGTGGCTCCCGTAACTTCTATCATGTCAACAAAGAGGGGGATAAGTTATCAGCACTGAGCAGCATTCTACTGCTTGTAGGAGACAAGAAACAAGTAGTACAGCTTGCCACCGGCAAAGATTAAAAATTTGAAAAGTAAAGTATCTTTTTAATAGATCTGTGACTCACTAGATGTTTTTATTTTATACACCTTGGCTAAATACAGTTACATAATGCATAATAGTAATACAAATTAATGTCTACTGATCATATTCCAAATATTAGATACAATGCTAGGCATTTTATATGCATTGTCCAATCTAGTTTTCGTAACAACCTTAGGGTTATTATTAATCTTGTTTTACAACCAAGAAAATTAAGGCTCAGAAAAGCTGAATAATTTTCTCAAGCCTACGCAGTAAGTAAGCTGGGACTGGAACCCAGGCAGTCTGTCTAAAGCCAATGTCCTTAAGTGCTAGAGAATTCTGCTTCCCTGAATTATTCTTTAGCTGATGAACAAGGCTGACTTTATCTTTTCACCCAAAATGCTTTTTCACTTAGTGCTAACAGGTATAGCAAAAAATAAAAAATTAAAATTAAAAAACAAAAACTCCAAAAGTTTTAAGTAAAATATAAAGAAGAGAATTTTACCAAACAAGTCAAGCATATTACAATATTCAAAAACCAAACAAAAATGATTATTATATTAATTATTAAGGTACATAAAGTTCAACTTCCATCTAGAACCACAAGTATTTCATGTGTTCCTGTTCCAATGCTAAGAATTCGTAATATACCTATACTATTCTTCTTACGTTTGAAATCCACCCAACAGGAGCACTGATTGATGAGTAACCTTTATAAATTAATTTCATGGCATTGCTGAAATTTCTAGTTAATTGAGTCTAACGAAAGAATGTGTCAGTAGGTGTTAACACTCCAAATGCCTGGTAAAGAAATTCATAACAAAACAGTTCATGTTTCAGTTAATGGATTCTGACTGTTTAACATCAACTGGAAAATTAACTAATTTTAATGACAAATGAACAAAATGATCTGTAACACCCATGTATTTGGAAATACTGATATACCTGAAGAAATGCATGCTCTTGCATGTGTATGTGTGTGTATGTGTGTGTATAAGTACATTTGTACTAGATCAAAGTATATACTGAAGAAATATTTAACATAACATTTTCAAACAATATAGATTAAATTGTACAGCATGTTGCAAATGAAATATTGTAAGAAATTCAAACTAGGCTTGGTATTTGTTTTCTTAAACCTTGCTAACACAGCAAGGAAAAAAATCAACAGTAATTGTTTCAAAGCAACATATGCTTTGAAATGAATGTTCTTAACAGAAAAGTTTCTTCTAGGCACAGAATATAAGGAAATTTCTATGACCTGTAAATTATAAACTCGACATAACTAAATCTATATAAGCCAGTTTTGTACATCATCAATTTTCTCTCATTTTAAGTTAGAAATAAACAATTAGCACATAGACTTTAGTAGCAAATGCTTTTCTAATACTTTTAGCATCTTTGAAAACAATGAAAGAAAATTACATGTAAAGTCAGGCACGACTCAAAAAACATCACAGTTTTCACAGGGACACAATTTATTCATTAAAAAAGATACAATTACATTTTGGTAAAACCATAAATGTAGTGAAGCCATCATGACACTCTGAGAATGTCATAATTTTATAATCCTTGACATCAAAAAGACAGCAGTTAAAATAAAAAATCCTAAGGACTGGCCAAAAGAGCTACATTTGCTTTCTATTCTTTAAAATGATATTTGGTACAGCTGCCTAGACCATGAGTGACTGACAGTAATATCAGACTATTAGGAACAAATATTAGGACTGAGAAATAAATGTGAAGGAAATATCTTTCGCATGACTACGCCCTGCAAAAAGAAACCCATATATTATGCATACCTAGAAAGAATAATGGCACCTCGATTTACACTAGCCCAGGACTTCAGGTTCTTCATACCAACATGCTCTACAAGTGTTTTTGCAAAACAACCTGTAAAATAAATATACTGAAACTTAGCGAACATCATCTACCAAGATTTAAACTCTCAATCCCTTCTCTACTACCCCTAAACCTGTAATATGTTTTAATAAAAAAGCTAATAAAAGGAGTTCTCACCCAATCTCCCTTAACACTAAAAATTTCATGCAGGTTTATACAACGCATTTTTTTTAATGTTTTTTTTTTTAATTTCAGCATAATATGGGGGTACAGATGTTTAGGTTACGTGTGTTGCCCTTGCTCCCCCTCCCCCCCTCAGTCCAAGTTTCAAATATGTCCATCCTTTGCGTGGTGCGCATTACACTCTTTGTGTATGCATATACCTGTCCCCTCCTCCCTTACAATGCATTTTTAAACAGCCATTTCTTTTAACTCTGATCCCAAACCTAAGCTGTGTTTAGCAGTAATTACTCAAGAAAAATAATGAATGCTTATAAAATGCTCACTTGG